>VMDR010003039.1:0-79079 GCA_007922815.1 Macrotus californicus | reverse complement strand
AGCCACACCATCCAGGGCCATACCCCCGGGTCGTAAACAAGGGAACAGCTGTTCAACTCCCTTATGGGCTTAGAAATAAAATCTTAATCTTAATGCAGACAATACAACAATACATTAAAAGAAGTAATCCAGTATAAACAAAGACTGTTGGCTTTCGGAAAGCAATACTAGCATGTTACCTTATTAATATTCACCGAGAAATGGTAGAAAGCATAATTATCTCAAAGGAGGCTCCGAAAGGTAGTTGGCATATTTCAATATTTAATGTTCAGTAAAGAAACATTAAGACAAATAAAAAGGAATAGACATTTTCTTTCTTTACATAGTATAAAGTTTATATTTACAGTTAGAAACAATAATATGACTAAAGGGAAATATTTGTGGCAGTTTCCTAAGAAAATCGGATCTAGGCAAGCACACCTCATCACCATTTGAAACTGCAGTGTTCTGACCTATGTGATTGGGGCAGCAGCAATAATGGCATCAGACTCATGAGCTTGTTGTAAGTGATGTGAGTTGTCCAGAAAGCACTCAGAACAGTATGCAGTGAGCACTGCAGATGTGTCTGTTAAATGAACAAGTGAAGTAAAATAAAATGGCAAAGTATGAAATTGCTGAAATAGTCATGTAGCGAGGAAAACAACTGCATAAAAGTGGGAACTAAAGAAAGGAAAACGTCACATTTGCAGATGACTTGAATGTATCTTGTGCAAGATAAGTCTCAAAAACTCTAGAGGACCCCCCCCCCCGTTCAATGACATTATCATTGCATATAATGTGTCCTGTGAAAGTGAGATTAAGTGGAAGCAGAAATCTTTTAAATGATTTTTTTTTATCCTTACTCATTCTATAAGTTAACTACTTGACCATTGTTTCTCAAACTGGTGTCTCATGGTACCCTGTGTGCCATGAGAAAAATGTTTATTCTCAAATGAGTTTAAGAAACATTGAGTTAAGCAAAATGAAACAAATATTTATGGCAAGACTTCTCAGAGGCTTTAATGTGCAAATGTTCATGGTGCCTCTCTAAGGGAAAGGGTTGTGGGAGGGTGGGATCCTGCATTGCCCTTATGCTGTGTGGCTGGCCACTCCCCTTAGCAATATGACTTTCTCCTACACAATAGCCTTGCAGCTGGAGTGATTAAATTCTGAGCCCCAGAAAAATGATAAATTACAGCATATCATGGCCTTTTGGAGTCTCTTGCAAGTTATTGAAACCGTGACCATTCAATCATAAATGTCAAGAATTTACTCTACTGGGAAAATGCACAGAAATTAATCTAAGAGTTAGAAACTACAAATGAATTGAAAAATCATTTTCATTATTATGATTTCTTGATCTACATGCTAAATTAGTTGTAGTGATGACAGAAAACCTTTATATACATAAGAATTAATTTAATCTACCACATAAGAAATTTGATCAGGGAAAAGTATGAAACCTTAGTACATTGAAGATACAGGGAGAAATAGAAAGCTAATCTCCCTAGTTGCTGGGAACGTTTGAAAACTAAAAGATGACTCTGCTTTCTACATTATGATAATTTGATGAAGTGTGTAACAGAATCTGGACAACTTAGAGAAAGCCATCATGGAGAAAATGGGCAGGATGCACAAATGATGTTCATAAAGATGATGATGATGAAAATGCTTAAAGGTAATGGGAGTGGGCGTCCCCAACTGAAATATTAAAAAAATACATTGTGAACTGAAAGTCAGTCAATGTCATTACTCAGTATTTGTGTTTTGAAACATGATCATGGGAACCACTTTGAGAAGGTGACTCTCACCAGCAGAAAAGAGGCAATGAAAAATGGGAAACAGAACCGCAATGTTGAAAGTAATCTTCGTGTAAGAAATGTTATTGAGACCTTAGAACTGCACTTCATTCTGATACGCTGAAAAAATTCCAAATGGTCCAGAGCACTAAAGAGGGAAACAAACAAACAAACAATAACAAAATGCAAATCAGGAAGAGAACGGCGTAGCACATTCACCTTAGCTGTGGAGAGAAGCTCCCCTTCTGCGCGTGGAGGAAACGGAGAAGGTCATCAGCACTAAGACAGGATAGCTTCTTGTCAGATACACAACACTGAAAGACAGCAGTTTTCTTGGAGCAAAACTGATTTTAAAAAATCAAAAAGGAAAGAAATTCAATGGAAAAAGGGATTTTAGATGTAAATGATTGGAAATAATCCATGCAAAATATATTAAGAAATGCTGTAATTCTTACAAATTGATATAATCCATATCATTACTGAGCACCTCCTGTGTACATCCCAGACCCTGTCTTAGGAACTGGAATAAGTTTTATATACAATGTGCCCCATAATAATTTACTGCATCTACAAGCTATTTATTCACATTTTGTGGTGGTGTTTTACTCCTTAGATGTTTTTGTAAGTCTTGTGTCTCTCAGGTGACATAAGTAGCTTCCTTCTATGAAATACAGATTTTAATGAACCAAGAGGCAACCATAAGAAAAACATTATTTCTCCTGAGTGCTCTGAATATGAATTGAGAGGACAATAAGATGTATATAATAAGCTTCTAAACACCATGCTGCAATAATGACTAATAAAAGTATCCAGTTATTTCCAGCTGACTTGATAAAGTACACTGTTCTGGCCATTACTTTTAGAAATGCTCTACTTAGAAATTTCCTTGGACTCTTCCTTGACATCCTACCTCTCCCTCTTCTCTAGCTGTGTAGAGAGACATTAAAAAAAATCATTAATATAAACTCCTTAACTTTGAAGAAGATCATCCCCTCCCCTTGTCTGGTTCCCTACATATTCCTTGCTTTGTGGGTGCCTGCTGGGGCTGAGTCCTTCTAAGATCTCTTCCATTTGTGATTTTGATGCTGTCCAGATGCACTTCACAGGCCCTGGACTCCGTAGCCGAACCACAGAGCAATGCTTATTACCAGCATCTGACTCTGAATCATCCCTCTGACACATTTGTTCAGGGCAGCCGCCTTCTCCCAGGCATTCTTAGAATTCTGGGAAGAGGATGGTGGGAGGCAGCCCAGATCCTGCCCTGAGATTTCCTGGAAAAGGAGAGCAGCAGTGTCTAAGGAGGAAGAGGGGAGAGGCAGGGACCAGGAAGAGCTGCGGGCTTTCTTCCCAGGCCCCATAAGAGCTACTTATAGGATGATACCCGATAAGTCTCCCCAAGCAAGGTTTTGCCTGGAAATACTTTGGAGTGACCACCTTTGTGACCTGTGCCTTCTTGCTCTGTCTCACCTGTCCACATGAATAAAGGTGCACCATCTATCCCTTGTTTCAAGCATAGAAAAATGGCCACATCTGGAGTAGTTTATTCCTGCTAGTACCAGCAAGGCCACCATTGCTGATTTCCTATTTTCCTCACCATTTTCACCATTACCCAGAGGCTGCTCTGTCATTTTCTGGCTCTCGTCCCCTCGGGATGGCAATGCACATAGCTAGCATTTACTGAGCACCAACTTTGCATGCAGGCATGGGGTTAGGTGCCTTATATGGGTTGTCTTACTGAGTTCTTATGGCAGCCCCATGGTGGGGGGATGTTTGTTTTCCTTTTATAGAAATCACACTTAGATAATTTGTAGAGGTAACTCAGTAGGTGGAAGAATTTGTGACCGTTACTCATTAAATGCTTACTTTATGTTCAATGCTTTATATATGCCATCTTTTAAAAACCTTGTATTCATCTGAAACGTAAGTGTGATAGCCTCATCTTTTTGAAATTAAGGAGCAGAGAAATTAAGTGACTTGCTCAAAGTCCCATGGCTTCTAAATGGTAGAGGAAGAACTTCAGCTTGGTCATTGTCCTTCCAAAGCCCAAGCTGACACTGTCTTTGTGAGCCTCAGTCTTCCCTCTCTGTTAAATGGGGATACCAATTCTCACACAGGGTCCAGACAGAACATTCCCATGGAATCTGTAAGTGGAGCAGAGGCTCGTCATTTTGGTGAGTGGCTGTTGGGGGATGCAACTTCCCAGGCATACCTTCCCTCACTTTGGTCTGCTCCAGGCCTGGGCACACAGAGACTGGGAAAGCTTGGAGAGAGCCATAGTGTCCCTGAGGTCTGTTGCAGGAAAGACCTTTTCCAATTGTGTTGGGTTTCCTTAAATATTCCAGTGGAGTTGGCATTAGGGAAACATATACTGAACAGAGCAGCCATTGGGAATTCTGGCTTGATTAAGGGGAAGCGATTGTCCAATCCACTTGTGGTCAGGTAAAGCGATGCTTCTGTGGCCTCCTCAGGGGGCAGCTGGTGGAGAGGGTGAAGCATAAGACTTAGGACCAGCAGCATGGTGCCCAAATCCCTGCATGCTCCTTGTCAGCTGTGTGAGCATGGGTTAGGCACCCAACCCTTCTCAGCCTTGGTATCCCTCTGTAGAAATGGAAAAAGTTGCCTCCTGGCTCAGTTGCTAAGAGCATTTCATAAACCATTGAGTGCTCTAGACATGTGATATTAATCTTCTTTCCTTTGGTAATAAACAAGACATGCTGGGGCTGCCTCACTTGACAGATTTCTAGGTCTGGCTCCAAGATCTGATGAATGTGCCCTGGGATGTTAAAGCCTTACCGATCAGAGGAGCCAAAGGTGAAGCAGGTACAGATGGCTTGACTCTATTCCCATGAAAGCAACCAATCATCTGTTCACTCACCTAAATGCTAACTTTTCCAGGACTTCTACATGACTGATTCTGGTTTTTGTACTGCAAGGGGGAAAAAAACCCCATTGGTCTTCCATGATAGAAATTTAATGTTTCTGATGAAGAAACAAGACTACCACAAACCCAGAATAATTAGACATGGAATTTAATTCAGCACTAAGCTGGCTTGAGAGTGGAGGTTCTGAGAAGAGAAACTGATGGAGAGAGGAAAGTAATCAGAGAAGGCCTCCTGGCAGAAGCAGGGCTTGGGATGGGCTGAGAGGAGCAGGGAAAGTAGTAGTAAATGCAGTGACAGTCCTCCTCCACCCATGTTGTGGGGACACTGTCATCACTCC
Organism: Macrotus californicus; assembly: GCA_007922815.1. NCBI lineage: Eukaryota > Metazoa > Chordata > Mammalia > Chiroptera > Phyllostomidae > Macrotus > Macrotus californicus. Next base: position 74,082 of record VMDR010003039.1, on the reverse strand, counting down.
ACCGCTGAAAAGCACTGAGGGCCAACTCTATCCCTGATACAGAGCCAAATCCTTGATGTTAAAGCCTCCCAGTCCTTTGAGGTTGATACCATTTATACCCCTATTTTACAGGTGAGAAAGCAGGCAGGTGAAGTAAAGTGCCCAGGTCCCATACCTAGTCAATGACAGAGCCTAGTTCTAGCTCTGGTATACCTACTATATCCAGAACAAGTGACCCAATGTGGAGGGTGTGTTGGCTGCATGAAGTACTCATCATTGTTCACCCAGATGGAAAAATGGGGCCAGCGGAAAGAATGTTGAGTCTTGTTAGGAGTAGAAAAGAAGAAATTTCTTTCTTGCTCATTCTTTTGGTTTTCTCTCTTTCCAGGGGAGATATCTGCAGCTAAGGTATTTCTGCCTGGGAGGTGCTTTTGGTGTGTAGAGTAGAGATGGGGTTGGACGCTTTGGGCTGGCTCAGGCTCTGAATCCAGAAGAGAGAGTAGGACCCAAGCTTGCATTGTATAGCCCTCAGTACAGCACATGAGGTCATGGAAGAGGGGGCTATAGCAGGAATTCACACCTGTAGCAATAACATGGCCCTTATTGGAAGAATGTGGGGTGGGGGGGGGCATAGAGGTCAAGCTCAGTTGGCTCCATGAAGTGTAAGTTTGATAATCCCAAGAATGAGAATTGGATGACCCCTTGATTTTAGGCAGCTCAGGTGAAGGATTCCTGAATTGAGAAATCAGGCAATGCTCCATTCTCCTTCAAATTTGCTGTGGGACCTTGAGGCAAGTTATATTCCCTTAGTTTTTTGTTGTTTTTTTTTTTTAATCTGAGAACATGGGGCATTTTGACCACATTAGTTTTGAGTAGATTGGGTGACTGCAGAGTTCTACTAAGGGCAATGACTAAGCATTATCATGATGTGAGATGATACTTAATCATTCTTTTCTGTGAGGGGCTGATTTCCTTTGGCCTGACTGTTTGGCTCTAAAGTCTCAGATCTCAGACTGTACATCAATAAGGAGCTGGAGAGAAAGTGAGGGTCTCTCCCCTACCCTGGGGAAGTGGAGGCCACCAGGGCCAGGGTGATGGAGCAGCTACTGCTTGCATCCCAGAATAGCTGCAGCCCTCCTGGCATCAGCCATCCCATTGGCTGCAAACTCTCATCCCATTGGCTGCTCTCTCTCCCTGCCGTCTGGCAGATACTGCTTTCCAGGTTTTTGTGGCACCCACTAAGCAACCCTCCTTGTGTGCTACAGCAGGCTGGCTTCTTTCTCCAAGCGAATGGGATGGTAATAGCAACTCTTCTCCAGCTCCCTTGATTCTGCCTTACTTCACCTCCCTGATGGTTGAGGACAGATGGAGTAGTTTAGAGCAGTGAAAAGATTACTAGAGGTTGTGTCAGGGGTCTTGAGTTCTTGCCATTGACTCACCCTCTGCCTGGACACAGCGTAAATATCTCTCTTGGCTTCAGTATCTTCACTTGTAAAATGAGGAGAACCAGGCTAATGTTTCACTGCTGTTCAACAGGGTGGTTATCCCATGGCTCATAGCTGGGGTCCTGTTATGGACTGTATAGCTATGTCACTGCCACCTCCCCCAATTCATATGTTGAAATTAGAACCCCCATTATGATGATATTTGGAGGTGTGGCTTTGGGAGGTCATAAGATCATGAGAGGCAGAACTATCATAAATGGGATTAGCACCCTGACAAGAAGAGGCCAGAGAGCTAGCTAGCACTTTTTTTTGCTGTGTGAGGACATGTTGGGAAGTTCTCAGTCTGCAACCCAGAAGAGGGTCCTCACCAGAACCCAACCATGCTGGCACCCTCATCTCAGACTTCCAGCTTGCAGAACTGTGAGAAGTAAATTTCTTTTGTTTATAACTCACCTACTCTATGCTGTCTTGTTATAACAACCTGAAGTGACATGTTCATTGTGCTTGGCCAGAGTCCACGTCATGCTGGTTGTTCAATATTTTGAATATCACCCTGGTGGTATTATGCCTGGGAAATTGCACAGCACTGTCTTGAAGATTCAGTGGAGGAAAGGGTCAGAAAAAGTGCTTTGGGAACTGTGAGAAGCCATAACCACATGCCTGACACCCATCTGCCAGTGTTCACTTGTCTCCTCTGTCTTGGGGGCAGTTGAACCTTGATTTTCCATTCACCTGTTCTTAACTAGATGGTTCAGATGGAGCTTGCTCTACTCCTAGCTCCAAGTCTGCATGTGCCCAGGCCTGGGAAGGTGAATATTTCTTCTTCTGGTCACAGTGACAGGTTAGGGGATGAACCAAATCACAAAGACCCCATCAGAGCCAATCTTGGGGTCAGACCCAAACCTGACCAATAGGAACACACATCCTCTCACTGTGGTCATGGCGTATAGGTATGTGACCCAAACCAGACCAATCAGATTATGTCTCTGAGATTATTCTCACTGGGATGGGTTTGAAGGATGTAAATCATGACTGTTCCTTCATGTAGAGAAAGAAAAGGATGTAGCCAAGTAGAACAAGCAAATATGAGTGATGAGGAGGAGAGAGTCTTGGTGACATAAAATCCTGGCTCTCTCTGGTCCCTAATGTCCTGGTTCCTACAGTTCTTCCTCAAAGTAGAGCAAAGGAGTAGCAAGGAGTTGGGGACACTTTTATGGTTTTGCTTTATTGATGAGGGACAGATTTCTGATAAGGTTAAATATGATCTCTTATCTGAATAGAGTAAGGGCCCTGTAAAGACAAAGAAGAGAATTCCAGGCAGAAGGAATTGAAAGTGCAAGGGACCTGAGGCAGGAGGGTGCTTGGTGTCTTCAAGGCACAACAAGTAGGCCACGCATGCCTGGAACTGAGTGAGAGAGTGATAACTTACTCTAGGGTCTATCTTGCCTAGGGTCTATCGTGAACCACTATTTTTATAAGGATCCAGAGAAGGGAAGGCTTTATTGTGCAGAGAGTAGACAGAAACTCTTCAATGGAAAGGATTTCTTTCATTACAATCACTGAGGTGTAACATTCCACGAACACATGCCAATTTCTTCCCGGTGTGTTTGTTCCTTTCTTCATTCATTTAAGAAGAATCTATTGAGTATCTGATATCTGCCAAGGAATGCAGACAACACTGAATGTACAATGATGAATCAGTCGCAGTTTCTGCTTTCAAGGATCTCAGCCTGGTGGGTGTGGGGGAGGCGGTCGTGTAAACAGATAATTAGAGAGAAACGTGGCAGGAGCTGAAGCCAAGGTAGGAACACATGCTGCTGGGGGATCCATGAGGTGAGGGAGGCTTTTACCTGGAAGAGTCAGGGCAGCATGTATAGAGGGGGTGACCTCGCAACTGGTCATTGAAGACCAAGGGAAATTTGACCAGTGGCGAGCAGCTGGGAGGGGCAGCATGTGTTCAGAGTGGGCAGTCATGGGAAAGGACGGAATTAGAAAGTGGCAAGCAGAGCACAGGGCTTTAGGGCTTGGAAGTCTGCAGATAACTTAGAGGGGGTGGTCGAGGGGCACTTAGTCTGCACTGGGTGTCTAGTTTTTGTTCTGTTGATTTGGAGAATCACTGGTGTAAGGGAATGATATAAACAGATTAGATTGTTTGACAAGAAATGATATTGGATGATTTGATGCAGTATGATATAAATGAATATGATAGTAGTGGGAGATGATTGGAAGAGTAAACAGCTAGTTGTTTGGGTTGAGACAGGGTCAAGACTCAAATGCCAACAGGGGCCAGGTGATGGCAAATGGAACAAGGAGGTCAGTAGGACCCTCCGCTGTCTCAAGAAGGCAGCTGCTACTTAACTCAGTGGATTGTTGCCCCAATGAGCACTAAGGTCCAGGGCTGCCAGAGGTCCTGAGATTTTTAAGAGCGGCTGGAAATCCAGATCCTTATGTAAAAAATCTCACCATTTTTAAATGTTGGCAACTAATTTCAGTTCCACAAAATGCTGTGTGGGCCAAATATAACACATCTGTCAGCCTGATCTGTCTGTGGGCCACTGGTTTGCAACTTCTGGGTTGAGAAAATATTTTTCTTTTCTTTTTTCTCTCTTTATTTTGAAAATACTTTTGGGTGCAAAGAGTCATGCCTGGAATGACCTTCCTTCCTCTCATTCTGGCAAATTCTTAGTTGTTAGTTAAGACTCAGTTCAATTCTCCTATGGGAAGCTTTCCCCATCACCCCTTCCTCCCTGCCACGCACACTCCAATCATCTCCCAAGTTCCCCAAGAAGTTAGCATGTCTTGGTGCTCCATGAATCTTTTATATGCCCTGATTCCTGCAACAAGCAGACAAACAAATAAACACATGCTGTGGAACAAGAAAAAAGCCAGGGCTGGAAAGGATGGAGACTTATTGATTAATGGATGAAATCACAACCCGAAGGAGAAAGAAATAAAACTCACAGTACAGGTTCTTGGAGGTGGCTGCTGCTTCCTGGAGGGACCTAGCCTGGGATGGGAAGAAGCACACCAGATCTGAACAGGATGACAAGATGCTCGAAAATAGGTTGGATTGTGGGGACATAGAAGGCTCGACATTGTGAGTTTCTATAGGACTCGATTCTTAAGCAGGTTGGGTTCTATTCTTGAGTCTATAATCACTTGAGTCTTCAGTTACCACTGGTCCCAGATCACTGAAGACTGGCCTGGGAGTTTCCTGTGAAGGGATTTAGGATATGGGGGTGGAGTGGACATCTGCTGTGTCACTGTCCAACTTCCTTTCATCCTTTTCTTGGTTTCTCTAGGAGTCCATCCTTCCCCCATTTTTGGTTCACGTGCTTTGTGCTTGAGAGTTGAGCATGTGACTCAGACATGGCTCCTCAAGGCTTCTCACTCCCTGGACACAGTGGTCAGTGTGGGGATGGTCACATAACCTGATTAGGGCCAGCGAGAATTAGCTTCAGGGCTTCCTTTGAATTACCGAGAGAGAGGCATTCTCTCTTTCCTGCAGATTTGACCCTGGGAGGTTACAGGTCAAGAGCAATGTCAACCACCATGAAGAACCTACAAAGAAATCCAACATGGAGAAGAGATAACTGAGAGAGATGGAAAGAGATTTTGGTACAGACGGAATCAAACTGTACCTAAAAGCTAGTTAACCCTAGTCCTTTTGTTGTTGTGTCCAGTGCATTTTCTTCCTTAAACCAGTTTGAGTAAGGTTTTTTCTGTCAGTTGCAACCAAAAGATGGTTCGTCAATGTCAACAAAAGGCACGAAGAATGAGCCCTTCTGTGAACAGTGTTTTGCAGCTTGCAAAGCAGTTCTACATTTGTTGCCTTATTTGATTCTTCCAACTCTCCTGGGAAGTAAGTAAAGCAGAATTATTACTCCCATATCACAGAGAAGGCTGTTGAATTAGCAGGGTTAGCACCCACACTGAGAGGGCGAGGAATGCCAGGATGAGAATCCCGTTCTTTGAGTCTGGTTCCAGAGCTTCTGTGCACTGATAATGCTACACCGAATCAGACTCCGATAACGCCCAACTAAATTGCACTGAAGCACCCTGGAAATAGCCTCTCAGAGTCATAATTCACGCTGGGTAATTACAAAATGACTTGTCATTATTTTCCTACTTACATACCTTCAAGGGAAGGGCTGGTGATAAATGTCAGGGTTGGGACAATTTAGGCAATTATTTGGACGTCTGGCTGACGCATATGTTTTTTGTTTTTTTTTTGGGGGGTCACAGTTCTACTATCTGTCTGCTTTTAACTTTTTTTTTAGAAAAGATTTCATTTATTTATTTTTAGAGAGAGGGGAAGGGAGAGAGAAAGAGAGGGAGAGGAACATTGATTGGTAGTCTCTTGCAAGCTCCCAGTCAGGGACCTGGCCCACAACCCAGGCGTGTGCCCTGACTGGGAATCAAACCGGCGACCTTCTGGTTTGCAGAACGGTGCCCAGTCCACTGAGCCACACCAGTCAGGGCTGCATTTAACTTCTGCTTGATAATCAGCACATTGGAGATGCTCCATTTCTTATACCCCACACAACTCAAATTATTTTGTAAAGAATTTGTGGAGAGCCGTTATCCAGTCCATCTTTCCGGAATGATCTCTCCCTGCTCTGTGCACACCTGGCTCCGGCTCACCCTCAAGTCTTAGCATAAACACTCTCGACTCATGGTGCTCCTTATAAAAAGTAGATCTTTTCCCTCTCACAACCCTCGATTTTGTCCATGTTGGGCCATGTTATATTCTTTATAACATTTTTCACGATTTGTAATTGTTAAAATTTTCCTTTAAATTGTTTTTCTTTGCAATGGAATGTCCAACGGGATGTGTTTTAGTTCTCTAGACCTGGCACCTGGCTCAGTGTCCGCATGTAATGGAGACTGACTGGCTGTCGACGGGATAAACCAGTGAATGGGTGGCTTACTCAAGAGTGCCCAAGAAAAGGTGGCCCGTGCGCCATGGGAAGCTTGGGACAGGGAGGGCTCTGGGTTAGAGGTTCCAGATTGGTGGGTAGCATCTGTGAGACTGGGGAGGGGAGGAGCTGAGTTCAAGAAAGGACATACCCTCTAGGGAATATAGTATTAGAGGGGAGAAGCAGGACACCAAGGACAAAGCCCTAGGGCATGGGAAGGGAATGAGAAGCCAGGGTGGGGGACAGGGCTGGCTGGCCATCAGAAGAGCCCTGGGCAGATAGCACATCCTAGAAGCCCAGGCAGGAGGGGGCTCAGGAAGAACAGAACCAGATGACAGCGTTCCTTGCCTCCACTCCATGCCAGAGCATCTGATTCACACACGGCTTACTTTTCCAATTATTTTTACCCTGATTGTAGCCGTTGGCAGGTTTCCAAGTGACAGTGCGCTATTTTGTTTGCCGCCTGTAATTCCCACCTCTCCAGGTTAACAGGCATGAGTTTTTTGACCTTGCTGGAGAAGGTGACACTTCTCAATTTAGCTCTGTTTGCAAATGTCAGCTGAGATGCTGTGTGCTCTCTCCACTGGGTCTTTAGGAACATTTGCAGGGACTCCCCTCCCCAGCCCTTCACACACACCATGATGCTTTACTCCTCACATCCTCTGCTCCCTCGGGAAGTGACCGCATCCGCCAGACCAGCACTCTGCAGCCCACCTATTTGGGTGGCTTTATCAATCTTTGACATTGTTGTGATAAGGGAACAGGAAGTGATCTGAGAGAGGAGTCTTAAATCTAAGGGACTAATAACATGGTGAGAGATGCAGTTGAATCTTTTGTCATTTTTCCAAAAAGTGATCACCAGAATTCTAGGAGTTGAGTCAGCACACTGCAGAGAGTGACATGTGCCTGGGCCCCGGGTTTCCTGTAGAAGGTTTTGTGCAGCCAACCTCATGTTCATGATAGTTAGAGATTTTAATAGCTGTTAGTATGGAGTGCTTACAATGGGTTCAGCACTGTGGTTAGCGCTTTAATGTATGGTCACCTCATTTAATCTTCCCCGGAATCCTATCAAGTTAATTTTGGCTCCACTTCGCGGATGACAAAACTGAGTCTTAGAGAGGTGGCATGATTCCCTGAAAGTCACACAATATTCATAATGGAGTTGAGATCACACTCAGGTTGTGGCTTTTCCCATGACCCTGCTCTGTTGGTGGAGGCAGTCAGCCATGCTGGTCACCTGATGGAGACTGTCAGTGTCTGTCACTGTAGCTGGCTCTCTGGGGCCTGGCCCTGTGCCTGTGAATAGAACTGTCACCTGAAAAGCACTGTCAGCTTATAGTCAATGTGACCCCATGGGTAGACTTTCTCCATTACTCCCCCTTCCACCGCCCCTCTTTAGGGTCCTTGCTGCCGGTGGGGGCATGGCGCTTCTACTTAACAATTTAGGCCCTTAAAGAGAAAAATAATTTTTCCCTCCTGATCATAAAAACAAAATTCAAACAGAAAAATAAACTACCAAGCTACTTAAAACAGGATTTAGCGGGATTTTTCTCCAGCTCCCAGGGAGACCAATGCTTTCTGTTTTTTTGACAATTGAGCGGGGGTGGGGGATATCCTCTGTGACTCAGAGGAGGAGCTGCCCCCACCCACTGCTGGGCTGCCAAGCTCTGTGGTCACATCCCAGCTACAGCCTGAAAACACGAAGCGTGATCAATGAAGCAGCAGGCAGGCAACAGGCACAGGGAGGAGACAAAGTCTTCCTCCTGGGCTCTGCTCAGAACGAAGATGCAACAGAGAAGATGTAATCAAACAACAACAACAAAATAACAACAGCAACAGCCACAACATCAGCAAGAACAGCAACAACAACAGCCATAGCAACAACAAAAACAACAGCAACAGCACCACCACCACCAACAGCAAAAACAACAGCAACAACAATTACAACAGCAACAACAGCAATAATAACAGCAACAACAATAAAAACAGCAACAGAAACAACAAAGCAAATGTTCCATTTGGCTGGTCTGACATCAGAGTGAGGCTGGGACATGTGGTGAGGTGAAGAGGGACTGATGTCAGTCACTGCTTCTGTCCCCAACCCCCCTCCCCTAGCTTTCTCCTCCATAAGCAGGAGGGGAAGCAGTGGTTCAGAAGCAGGAGCCTGCTCTGCAATGCACCCAGGGGGCCTGGCTCCTATCTCCTGCGCTGTCATGCCTCCCTCGGCTCTGCTGGGTGCCTGTGTGTACCTCTTTGCCAGGGGCTCTAAAGTGACCCATCTGTTTTCTACTGCGCTTGGACTGCCTAGTTCCTTTAAATTGCTAGGTCTGTTCTGTGCCACATGGTAGGTTCCAGGCACCATCACATCCTCTTTCTGGGTCATGCTTTGCACTGAATCCTGAGCTGTTCTCATTCTCCTAGTTCTGCTGCCACGAACCCCAATCTACTGCCACCCCCATGAACAGCTCTCCCACCGTGCGTGTTTGGCCCCTTTCAAAGGGGGAGTCACTAAGCTCTCTACTGTGGCTTCCTCAGCTTGGTTTCCCGGGCCTTTCTGAGGGTCCTCCGATGACCAGCTGCATTTCTCTTCATGTGGGATAATCAAACCTGATTCACAGCCACCCAGTGTTTCCGTAGCACCCCATCCTTTCTCTTTGCAGTGCTTTTCAGACTTATGAATACCGACTCAACTTCCATTTTTCCTAATACGTGGCAATGAAAACTAATGTTTTTTGACCACTTGCTGTGTGCCAGGCTCTGTGATTTGCACCCTGCACGTTGCCTTATTTAACCCTCTCAACTGCTTAGTGAATTAAGTCATATTATTACTGTGCATTTACAGATGAGGCTTTGAAGCTCAGAGAGGGTGAGTAACTTGTCTGAGGTCACAGCAAGTAGTCAGGCCAGACACAGGGTAGGGTTCAATAACCATCTGCTGAATGAGTTGGATGAATTGTTATTGGGGCATTAAAGGGGCTGGGCAGGTGTACTGGTCAGGGCAGGGCTACTACAGAGAAAATCAGGTAAACATAAGGAAAACCTTTATGGCAGCAAGATTTGTCAGGTAGGGCCTTTGGGTATTCAGGTGAGGCTAAGGGAACCCACAGTAGAAACGGTAGAAAGCAGAGTTGAACCCCAGGCGGGTGGGTGGGGGGAGCAAGATGACCTTTAAGCTCCTTTCCAACTCTGAGAGTCTGAGGTTATTGTATAATTCTTTAAAAAACCAATAAAGCCCTTTGCAAACATGAAGCACTTTCAGCCCCAGCTCTACACTCTTATGAACAGGAGCTGAGTGGATGTTCGTGCTGGGGCAGTGAGAGCCGACGTCTGGAAGACAAGTCCTCTGGGGACCAGTGTCAGTACTCCGTCATCCAAGAGTTATATTAACAATAGCTGGCATTTCTGGAGAGCTCACTACACATCAGGCAACACGACTACAAATCCCTTGAATCAATAAGAATATGAAAGGAATTTTCAATGTGTACTTTGGCTGCACTGGTCCATCGCCACAGAGTGTTAAGAAAAAAGAAGGCATCAAACTCACAGGGTAAAAGGAGGGTCTTTCACTCAATGTACTGAACAATAAATTCAGATTTATAGGCAAATAATCATTTGGACCCAGAATAATGAATAAAGGAGAAACAAGGAGGCAGGGAAGCCACTGAATGAAGTCATAACCTCTCTGACTCTCTTTCTACTTCTGGAAGCTGTTTCGTCACACCATTAGTTTATTAGCTTTTATCTTCACTGCAAGGCCCTCAGAGCTCCCTGCCAGAGTCCAGCAGCTCCCAGGAGGTTGGTTTCAGTGTAGATGGATTTTCTTCTTTCCAACCAGCGTTATAGCCTTAGAGAGCGCTGTGTCTGCCTTCTTCAAGGCAGTAGTAGAAGTACCAGCAGCAGTGGTACAGATTAGTAGCAAAGCAATTCATATTTGCTAAAAGCTCACTGACAGCCCTGTGTACCAGGTAGTCATTTAACCCTTACCGTAGTTAATCTTCCAACTTACTAAGCAACTTACTATCTTTTGTTCATCCAATATTCACTGAGATCTTAAAAAAGATGACAAATATTTTACATGCATTAATCCCATTCTAATAACTAACCTATGAGTTTCTGAGTAGTGTATTAGTCAGACAAAGCTGCAATATCAAGTTAATCCTTAGTCCTCAGTGGCTCAACACAATAAAAGTTTCTTTCTCACTTCCTTAAAGGCTGAAGGAGGTTGGGCCATTTTTTTACCTTCCCTTTCTGAAACATGTCCCTCCAAGGATGCTATGATAGGGAGGGAGAGAGAGAGAGAGAGAGACAGTGAAATAGGCAATGGATTACTTGCAGCCCAAGAACCTAAAATGATATACTCCTGCATGTGCTTATTGTGACAGTTGAATGAAAAACAGATATGAGGCATTTTGAAGCATGCAGAAAGCAAAGGCTCAATAAATGCGCATGAAGATAGCAATGGTGAGGTGATTGGAGCCCCACACTGAGCACAGGAGTGATAAGGGCAGGAAGGTTGAATCTCACACTAACTGAGCCCTCCTTGGCTGGAGTCACCCATATACCTGTCAGAAGGCTCAGCTCAGACCAAGTTTCAGAGGTCACGCTGACCAGGGCAGGTATATGAACAGTCTCAGCCCACATTCTCCTAGGGGTCTGGTACCTGGTAATACTGGACCAGCCCACTCCATCCGTGTGCTTATCTCCTCACAGATGGATGTATCTCTGTGACTAAACATCTAATACAGCATGTTGGTCCAATATCTATGTCTATCTACCTGTCTATCATCATCGTCATTTATTTATTAATTATATATCTAGTTATCACTTATTTAGTATATATCTATCATCTATTATCTATCATTTATTAATTATCTACCTAATTATAATTTATTTGTCTGCCATCTGTTATCTGTAATGACATTAATTATCCACTTAGCTATCATTTATTATTATTATTATTTATTTTTAAAAAAAGATTTTATTTTTTTAGAGATATGGAAAGGGAGAAAGAAGGAGAGGGAGAGAAACATTGATGTGAGAGAGAAACATTAATCAGTTGCATTTCATACATATCTTGACCAAGGATGAACCCACAACCCAAGCGTGTGCCCTGACTGGGAATTGAACCGGTGATCTTTCACTTTGTGGGATGATACCCACCAACTGAGCCACACCTGTCAGGGTTTCAATTATCATCTACTTTCTTTCTATCTATCATCTATCTATCTATCTATCTATCTATCTATCTATCTATCTATCTATCAATCATATATTTATTAATTTTCTTCCTTCCCTCTCTCCCTCCCCCTCTGTCCTTCTCACTCCCTCTATCTCTCCATCCCTCCATTCCTCTCTCTTCCTTCTACCCCCTCTCTCTCCCTTCCTTCTTTCTTTGTGTTCTGGGGTAGGAGGCTTTCCTGATTTCCTTGACAACTTGCCTCCCTGGTGCTGGGAGCTGTGTAGTTTGGAGAAGTGTCTTCTGCCTCCCAGGCTCTCCATGAATGCCAGTGGCTGCTCTAACCGCCCCCTTTTCACGGGCTGCATGTCGTCTGACTGTCCTCAGGAAAACGAGGCTGTTGGTTTCCCATCCTTTTGTCCTCCCAAGTTGCATCTTCCTTCCTTTCCCTACCTGTTCAGTTGTCTCAAGCCGATTCTGTCCAAACTGAGGATTTGAGAGATGGGAAGGCATTAGCATTCACTCAGGGGCGATTTTTCAGAGGGGTTGCAAGTTTGGTTCTGGAGTCAGACCAACTCTGCTGTTTTCTTGCTCAAATCACTCATGTGTCAGTTTCCTTATTTGTAAAATGAGAATAATATTGTTACTGAACTCAAGTGTTGTTGAGAAGATTAAGTGAGACAGCCCATATAAAGTGACTGGAACAGTGGCCAGCACATGGTAATAATACATCTTAGCTGTAATTATAACAACGCTTACTATAATTTGAATCCAAATCTGTCTCTAAAATTTTTGCTTTCCCACTCTATCGCATGTTACAGAAGTGTCCCTCGATGGAAAGCTGATCTGAGCAGATTAACTTTGATTTTCCTCTTTATTCTGTTAAATTCACAAGGTATGCTGGAGAAGAGTATTTTTAGGAGGCATTACTGAGAAGCATAGCAAGTGGCCAGATGGTACGACAGAAAACATGGTCCTTCTGTCTGCAGGGACCACTGAGTGGCATTCGGGTGTGTAGTAAGATAAACGACATTTCTAGAGATATGCTACTGAGTCCAGGTGGAAGAGGGGGCACCAGAGAGTGTGAAGTGTGGAAAATAGCTAAAACAGACCACTGTACCCCATTCTGCTCCCTTAACAGAACTTTCCCTGTCTTGGCTCTGACAACTGGGAATTTACCACAGGCCCCTCTTGCAAGGCTCTCCTTCAGAGGATGGTGATGAGGTCAGACCCTGATGATGATCTCCTGTGACCTGTGCTCCTAATGCCAATTCCTTCTCATTTGCTGAATCACAGGCATTGCTAGAAAATCAAATTATGCCCCTGGTGATGATATCTCTGTGGGAAAGGCAGTTTTCTTGGTTCCAAAGCTTCTCTCTGGGGTTTCATTTTTCTTCTCTGGTTTCACTTGATTTCACTTTTATTTTTTGAGGGGGTTAGGGGAATCCAGAGGGTTTCTTTCCATTTGTTGATTTCTTGGCCACTTGGTACCCACATGCTTTTCCCAAGACCTTGCCCCAAATCTTCATGGGACAGTAACCCTCCATCAGCATGTATGTGGGTTTTGATGGGCTAGTGATTCCCAGGGTTCACCTTCTTTCCCAGAGAAGCCAAGGAGGTCCAGTTACCCCCTTCCCTGCTCTTAGGGAAAGCTAAGGGTGGGCATATGTCTGACCCCCTTTCCTGGGGATTTAGATAGTTAGTCTTTGATGGGGCTGTGGAGATGGTTGGAGAACCTATCATTGAAGACTGAACTGGACAACTCATGGCCAAGTCTAAGCTGGGGTTCCTGCAGCCTAGCCTTTCCCTTGCGGATACTTTCCATTTTGATTCATTTACATTAGAGGTTGTAAACTTAATACCTTAAATATATTAGGTGGTGGGGTGAAAGGTAAAGAGAAAGATTGGGATGGTGAGTACAGGATTCTCTGAAACAAAACTGCACATCTGTGTTTTTGAGTGCAGCTTGGCATCTAAGATTCCTAGTGTTCTAGTCCTTGTTTGAAACTTCCCATAAATACTGACATTTTATCATCCAGACTGTATCTCCTAGAATGTGTCCTGTTGCCCAAAGAGGCTGTCAAATCCTTTGTCAGACTGTGTGTTCTGACTTGGGGATCAGAAAATAAAGTCTCCCCAGCAGAGGTAGCTGGCGTCAGAGCTGTGTACAGGCTCCCTGGCCCAGGCCCTGCCGTGCACGCTCCACAAAGGGCACCAGGCTGTGCTTCCCAATTGGCACAGGAATGGGCACAAAGGGACACCTTTAACTGAGGCCAAGAAAGACATTGACCACCACGTTAAGAGCCAAATAATGCTGGCTGGTAAAAAGGAATTTCTGTCTTACCCATGTAACAATGTGTGCACCAGCAACCAGGGCTGAGAGAACAGCACTACAGCCCTTGGGATCTGGCACTTTCTATCTTGTTGGTCTGTCATCCTCCACATGCATGTCCCATCTTGTGGCTGAGATGGCTGATTCAGCTCCCCCTCCCCCATGGATCCTTCCAGTAAGCAGGAGTAGAGAGAAGGCAGAGCTTACTTTTTCCCTTCAAGGGCCTGACTATGCTTCTGTGTTCTTCGGGTTGGCCTCCATCCATAGCTAGCTGCAAGGAAGATTGGGCAAGCTGGTTTTTAGCTGGGTGGCCACGTGCCCAGATAAGACATCTGTTTATAGGAGAAGGGGAAAATGGATACTGGGGAGACAACCAGCCGTTTCTGCTCCAACACTCACATGCATGCCCACAATCATCTAATAATCCTTTCTAGCCACTCAGTGGGGCAAAATGTCTAGGGCTGCCTTTTATGCCTCTCATGCAGAGGGAGGTTACATGACTTGTCCAAGGATCCACAGGAGTCTCTAATGGTAGATCTCCAGGCACTAGGCAGGCAGGCAGATATTTTCCAGCAAGAGCTCTGGAGCATTTTTCCTGTCTTCCCATATGGGCAGTCACCAACTCTTTTGGTTGAAGATCTTTTTTGTCTTTGATGCATATTCTCCCCTTCAGCTCAGCTCGAGCTCAGACACTGTAATCCCCTTTCAGCAAAGGTTGCACTGAGCAGAGCCACTGTCTTTGAGAGTGACCTCTTGGAGAGGCTGATCACTGCTTGCCACGGCTATGCCCTCTACCCCTCATGGTGAACCTCTGGCATCTCATTTTTCTGTTTGTACTTCCTGTCCTCGATTCTCCAGGACACACGTAGGTGGAATAGGTGCGGACCTCTTAGGAGCCTTCCAAGGGGAGCGAGTTCAGAGGCTGGGCTGGGCACATAGGATTCTGTTGGTGGAGCATTGAAACTGAGTGACACTGGAACACAATCAGTTAGGTGGTGGTGGGACTCTAAAGAGGAGGTCACATAGCACTGGGATCAGAGGTCCTGTTGTGACAAATCAAAAGGGCTTTTAAGCCAAAGATTTGGGGGCACAGGGGAGCCCTAAATGACTCCCCAAGCTGGTATTCACTGAGCTAATGGAACAGATGCACCAGGGGAGTGTGTGTGGGGGAGAGAGAGAGAGAGAGAGAGAGAGAGAGAGAGAGAGAGAGAGAGAGAGAGAGAAAGAAAGAGAGGCAATGTGGGTCCGGCTCCCATCTCATGTGCCTGAACTCTACTTGGTGGCCTGTGTTTGTTGGATCAGGATCGTGTAACAATTGAGTATACTGTGTGGACTCAGAACTCTGGCCTCAAATCACAGGTCTGCCCTAATACTGCGGGCAAGTAACAGCCTAGTCAAGCCTTGGTTTTCTCATCTACAAATTGGGATTCTTTGCTTATCTACCTCATTAGGCCAGCTTGAGGATAATCCAAGTGCATAAGCTAGTTTGAAAACCAATCTTCCTTCTTCCCCCTTCTCTCCCTCCCTCCTTCCCTTCTTCCTCTCCTTCCTTCCCTTTGAGCACCAAAGATTTAGGACAAAGGTACAGCATCTGAGATGCTTTGTCAGTCACTTTTCTACAACTCCTTTCAGCTCCTTTCTCTTCTGAGATATGAGCTCTTTCTGTGAATTAGCTCATGGAGTGACTTAACTTGATCAGGCTTCCAGAACTCCCTGCCCACTTCCCTTCCTTTTGTGAAGGTGGAAACTGAGGCCTCACCTGCCAAGGGAGATGCAGTGAGTGGGAGCAGTATGGGTGACCTGCAGGAGCTCACTCATGGTCCAGTGACCCCTCCTTCAGCACATGGGATACTCTTGCAGGGTGATGGATTAGATCTCCTCCCTTCCTTTCCCTTCATTAGGGAAGAGCCTGGCAAGTGTGTTTGAAGAGCCTTCCAGAAGGCTGCACTAATGAATTTCTGTTCCTTCTCACATGAGGAGTTTGGACCTTCTGACCTCAATATGCAGAGATGCTAAACATGCAAATCAGCAGCACTCAGGTTCATAAAAATAGATCAGCCTTGCTGTTCCCTCCTCCCTCTCCTCCCCAGCGTCTGAGCTTCTGCTCCTAGTCCCAGCTTCCTTTCTTGTACCTTCTCTTCCCTTCATTCCACACCCCCCTCCTCGCTCCTCCCCCTCATTTGTTCTCCCTCCTTTTCCCTCCCATCTGTCCAGCCTTCCTTTCTACATTTTCTTCCCACCTTCTGGTCCAGCCTTCCTGTGTGGATGGACAAACGGCATAGCTGCTTACCACCTTTGGCAGTCAGGAATTACAATGGACAGACATTATTTCAAGAAATTCCAAAGTTCTTTGGATGCTTGAGTGCCTGTATAGAAGATATGGGGTTGGCAGGAAGGCCTCAGGTGTGCGTCCATGCTGTGGGCTCCGGATCCACCCTGCCAGGGTTCAAGTCTCAGCTCTGCCTGTGGGTGATGTGACCTTAGACAAGTAACCCAGCCTCTCTGAGTCTCCATTCCTTCATCTGTAGAAAGTCAACAGTAACAGAATCTATCTTACAGGGTTACTAGGAGGAGGACAGCATGAGTTAATACAGGTACCTAGCTGAGAGAAATCAGTCCATAATTATCAATCCATTATTATCATCTCAAAGCCCTGAAAACCACAGTTTGGTCCCAGGGAAAGTCTCAGGTGTAAGTGAGTGAGTGGGAAAACCTCCATGCCTGAGTCCAATGGATGGTGGTAGGTAAGGAGGAGCTCTTTGGGGTCAGCTGAACCTTCCTTGGAGTTCTGACTCATCTTTTCATGGCTGTGTGACCCAGATCTTGTCAAAGGTCACTTCCAGGCCCCAGAGCTTCCACCTGTAAACTGTGGTTCCAGAAACACTGACTTCCCTGAGTGAATGAACACAGGGCTTGGCACAGACCTTGGAAGATTTATTATTATTATTATTTGATGTGAACAACATATGGCTTTATTCAGTTGATGACACTTTACAAAGGGTGAGTTGCCTAGACCAGTGTTTCTCAGTTTTTTTTCATTGTTCTTCCAGGAACATTAGTAGATTGTTTTTTCCCCCTAATTTTCTTTCTTTATGAATTTAGTGTCACAAACACACTGCATATTTGTTTGTGTACTATATGTATATCTGTGTTTTATGCATAAAAGGATAGGATTTCTTTTGTCCCTTAAGAACCAATTTTTGCTTCCTTGGGGGTGACATAACCCCCACTGAGAATGTATGGCCAAGATTAGAGGTTCTTTTTTTTTTTGTCTTTTATTTATTTATTTTTTAATATATTTTCTTGATTATGTTATTATAGTCCCATTTTCTCTCCTTCATTCCCCTCTGCCCTGCACACCCCCTCCCACCCACATTCCCCCCCTTTAGTTTGTGTCCCTGGGTCATACATATAAGTTCTTTGGCTTCTACATGTCCTATACTATTCTTAACCTCCCCCTGTCTATTTTCTACCTACTGTTTATGCTACTTATTCTCTGTACCTTTTCCCCCTCTCTCCCCTCCTACTCCCCTGCTGATAACCCTCCATGTGATCTCCATTTCTGTGATTCTGTTCCTGTTCTAGTTGTTTGCTTAGCTTGTTTTTGTTTTTGTTTTACGTGTAATTGTTAATAACTGTGAGTTTGTTGTCATTTTATTGCTCACATTTTTTATCTTCTTTTTCTTAGACAAGTCCCTTTAACATTTCATATAATAAGGGCTTGATGATGATGAACTCCTTTAACCTGACCTTGTCTAGGAAGCACTTCGTCTACCCTTCCATTCTAAATGAAAGCTTTGCTGGATAGAGTAATCTTGGATGTAGGTCCTTGCCTTTCATGACTTGGAATACTTTTTGCCAGCCCCTTCTTGCCTGCAAGGTTTCTTTTGAGAAATCAGCTGACAGTCTTATAGGCACTCCTTTGTAGGTAACTGTCTCCTTTTCTCTTGCTGCTTTTAAGATTCTCTCCTTATCTTTAATCTTGGCTAATGTAATTATGATGTGCCTTGGTGTGCTCCTCCTCGGGTCTAACTTTTTTGGGACTCTCTGGGCTTCCTGGACTTCCTGAAGTCTATTTCCTTTGCCAGATTGGGGAAGTTCTCCTTCATTATTTGTTCAAATAAGTTTTCAATTTCTTTCTGTTCCTCTTCTCCTCTGGTATTCCTATGATTCGGATGTTGGAACATTTAAAGACATCCTGAAGATTCCTAAGCCTCTCCTTGTTTTTTTGAATTCTTGTTTCTTCATTCTGTTCTGGTTGAATGTTTCTTTCTTCCTTCTGGTCCACACCATTGATTTGAGTCCTGGTTTCCTTCCCATCACTGTTGGTTCCCTGTACATTTTCCTTTATTTCACTTAGCGTAGCCTTCATTTGTTCATCTAATTTGCGACCATATTCAACCAATTCTGTGAGCATCCTGATCACCAGTGTTTTGAACTCTGTATCTGATAGGTTGGCTATCTCTTCGTCGCTTAGTTGTGTTTTTTTCTGGAGCTTTGATCTATTCTTTCATTTGGGCCATTTTTTTTTTTTTGTCTTGGCACGCCTGTTACATAGTAAGGGGTGGAGCCTTAGGTGTTCATCAGGACATGGCAACCCATGTCACTGTGTTGTGACGCTGTATGTGGGGGAGGGGTCCGAGAGGGGACAATGCCACTTGCTCCACTCTCTGTTGGTTTTCAGTCACTTCCCCTGCTACTCACAATCAAATTGGGCCCCTCTGGTGTTGATTCCTGGGTGGGTGAGCCTGTGCACATTCTAGGACCCTGTTGGTCTCTCCAATGCACTCTCCAGTGAGGCTGGGAGTATCTCTTGCTGCTGCCTCTACCCCCACAGGTGTTTTCAGTCAGAGGCCTGAGGCTTTATTTCCCTACACTGGAACCCTGGGTTTCGTGGTCTGTTTTGCTCTCCAGTTGTTCCTCCCAGTTTATGTGCATGGGAATGTGGGACCACCCAGTCTGTAATCCACCACCTCACTGGGTCTGCCAGCTGCTGCCCTGCCCACTAGCTGCAGCCTTGCCTGCCCTGGTCCTCTAGCCGCTGCCTTGCTGGGAGTCCTCTCTGCCTGGCTGCCTGTCTCTGCCCCTCCTATCGGTCTGGATGAATGTTCCTTCTTTAACTCCTTGGTTGTGGGAATTCCATACAGTTCAATTTTCTGTCAGTTCTAGTTGTTTTTTGTTTTTCAATTTGTTGTTGTCCTTCTTTTGGTTGCGCGAGGAGGCACAATGTGTCTACCTACACCTCCATCTTGGCCAGAAGAGATTAGAGATTCTTAAATGGGGGAAGTTTTGCCCCCACAGAGAAATTTCACAATGTTTGGAGACATTTTTTTTATTGTCCTAATGTTTTTTTAAATGCTAATGGCTTTTAGTGGGTAGAGGCCAGAGATGTTGCTAAACATTGTGCAATGCACAAGGCAGTCCCCTGCAACATAGGATCGCTTAGCCCAAAATATCAATAGTGATGACGGTGAGAAACCTTGTTGTAGGTTCTGCCTAGGAATTCTCAGAAGACTGTGTCCCAGGGATCAGACAAGGTGGGAGATGCACCAGAATGTGTTCTTGTATGTGTATTGTGTGTCAGAGTGGGTCATGGCAGCTTCTTAAAGGCACTGAGCAAGGCTAGACAGGAAGGAGATCACATGTCATAGGTACGACCATGATCTAGGATGCTGAAGTATCTTTGCTTTTGACAGTTCATCAAGGATCATGTATAAAGGACCCATAGACAAAGCCAAAGGGAGATAGGATTGAGGGTGGGGTGGGGGAAAGTAGTGGCAGGAGAATGGAGACAACTGCACTTGAACAACAATAAAAAATACAGTAATTTGCAGCCTCATGTGTTAGGTAAAGTGGCAGTAGGTGGGGCTATAGAGTCTTTACTTGACAGAGACCAAGGTCTGGTTAGAGGCATGATTGCATATGTAATTATTATGATCATGAACTTTGTGCAGTAACCATGTGTGAGAGGCTATGCTAAGTGCTTGACATGGATTAAATAATAATGTGTTCACAACAACTCTGTGAGGTGGGTATATTACCACCCGCACTCCCATTTTACAAATAAAGCAATCGAGGCTTTGAGTAGTTAAGTAACTTGCCTGGAGTTGCACAGCTAGGAAGTGGGTAGCCAGGACTTTAGACTCCAGGGCGCACAAACTTGACGTTGAATTATACTAACTTCTAACTCTAACACAAAGTGGGCTCTTCTCAGTGTCAGAAGAAGAGCTGCTAACAAGCTGCTGGGGGTCAGCAGCCCCACTTGGCCAGTTTCCTGGTATTAATTATTTTCTCTGGAGAGATGATTCCCAGCAGGAGAAACCAGGGATTCCTTCCTGGAGGTGGTGACTCTGGACTGGCCCTCAAGGATGGGTGGGATTTGATATGTGGAGATAGGGCCACGGAAGTAGGGAAATGCCAGGAATGATCTTCCTCAGGAGTCACTGGGCCACATGGGAGCCCATATTACCAGTATACTGTTCCAATTTTGTAGTCCAAATCCAGTAATTTTCGAAGACGTTGTCTTGGACATTCATAATATGGCATTTGATGGGACTGGTAGTCACACCCCTGTGGCAGGGCTTCTAAACCAGGGTTTCTTGACCTTGGCACTATGGACATTGTGGATTGGGTAAGTTTTGCTGTCGGGGGCTGTCTTGTGTATTGTAAGAGCTTTAGCTGTATCCTATCCCTCCCTCTTCCCCTCCTCTCTAGTCGAGACAACCAAAAATGTCTCCCAACATTGCCAAATATCACCTGGGTGGCAAAACTACCCTGCTTAAAAAGTACTATCCTAAATGTCATTGGGGGCAGGGCGTGGAGAACATTGGCTCAGGAGGTAGAGAACCTGGGTTGTCATGCTCACAGTGAGTTAGTCCTGTGTGATTCTGGATGAGGCATTTCCCCTCTCTGGGCCTCAGTTTCCTCTTCCAAAAAGTAAGGTGGCTGGCTTCAGTAGGTGGTCCCTAAAGACCCTTTCTCTCCAGCAGCTGGAGACTGGTCCCAGAAATGTGACTGGCCCCAGAAGTGTGATCACCAGCTCCAGCTGCTTGTTCCTGCTTTATTATGCAGTGCAATGACACCCACACCTTCTGCAAGCTTGTTGTCCCCACTGGGAAAGCTGGCAGCAGCTGGTTCTGTGTTGAGCTCAGAGCTGGGCCACTGCTGCCTCCCGGAGCAGGTGTGTGAAGGGCTCTTAGTGTTGCTTTCCACAGCAACACCCGGGTGACATGCCTAATTATAGTCAGGAAGAGTAAGGCTCAGGAGGTGGATATGGCTCAGGAGGTGGGGACAAGGCGCTCTTGGGTGTGAGAAAATGATTAACACCAAAAACTGGCCAAGCTGGGCTGCTGAAGTCATTTCCTGAGGTTCTAATGGAAGCAGTTGGACCCTCCCATTTCTTTAGAGGAAACTCAGTTCTCGCCTTCACCTTTTGTCTTGGGAACCTAGCAGATGTCACCAGGGGAGGGGAAGGCTGTCACTGGCTTCATTTGGCTTAGGAATTTAGAATTATGGCAGACAATTGCCGGGTGAAGGTGCTGAGAAGTTCCTTCTATAGCATTGAGAGCTGCTTCACTATGTGGAAGGGTGGGATCCCCTCAAGGTCAACTGTGGGAGACTTTGTGACCTCAGGCAAGTCAGTCAACCTCTCTCCGTCCCATTCCATCATCCATAGAATACAGATGTTAACAATTACAGCCTTTAGGATCACTAGGAGTTACATAGGAATCAAACAATTATAGGAGTTGATACAGATACCTTTGTATACATGTAGAGGGGAAAAATGAGCAGAGTCTCCAAAATGTGGCCAGCCTTTGCCAAGCACTGTCCTTGATCCTTGGAGGGAGGGATTCTTAAGCTTGTTTTGCAGATGTCGCTCAGGGAGGCTGAAGCTATTTATCCAGCATCTCCCAGTACATGATAAAAAATGGTTCAAACTCCAGAGGCAGGATCCCTACCCAGACCTATTCCAAAGCCTGCATCCTGGTTTGTGTGTGAAGCCAGGGATTGTGCTCCCAGAAACACCCTCCCCTTGACTCTGAAGGCCTGCCACTCACTCTCCTGGCCTGTCCATCAGAGCCTGGAATGCAAGACTCTGAGTGTCTGCTGTTTACTGTGGGCCTCTATCAAGAAGACAAAAAATAACATTGCGTATGGGTGAGGGGGTGAGCAGATAAGGAAGCAGTGATGGAGAGAGGGACATCTGATAAGGGGCTGGGAGCCGAACTGAAGCACAGATGGGTGGGCTTTGGGGCAAAGGTAAGATAAGGGGGTAAAGGAGATGAAAGGGAGAAGCCCTCTGGGGTGATGGAGGAGAGGAGGCAGATAAGGGGCAGGGCAGGGGTGGTCCATGGCGATGGGGACGTGGGCATTAAAAGAGAAGAAGGAGAAGGAGATAGGACAGAGTGGGGTGGAGGAAGATGCACTCAGACATGCGGCAGTGGTGTGGCCCCAGATGGCCAGGCCTGGTTGTGGTGTCTGGCATGATGTTACTCTCTTTATTCTAGAAGTGAGCCCACAACTTTTCCCACCCATGACTCTCTCATTTAGTCCATGAGGTACAAATGTCATTGTGGAGGAAGTTGGGGCTCAAAATAGGCCTGGTCTGGTCCTCCATTAATAAAGGCACTGGACAAACGCCCTTCTGCCGTCTGTCCCAAGGGAAGTTCCCTCCTCCTGTCTTTCTCACTTCACCTTTCAGCACTCGCTCTGCTAAATTCTGTTCCAAGTTCTGGGGATACAGTCAAGCCTGCTGTATATTCTGGCAGGTGGAGACTGGATATTAACTATCAAATGGGTAAATAAGATGCTGTGAGATAGCCATGAGATAGCTGTGACAGCCAGGAAAAAAACTGAACCGTGTACAGTGACATGGAATGGATAGGAAGGGATTATGATGGGTTGGCTTGTCTGAGCACTCATTTTGGAGGAGGTGATATTGGATCTGGGGCCTACTGATAAGAAGGATGGAGCCATGAAAATATACAAGGAAGAGCAGAGGGAACAGCAAATGAAGAAGCACTGAGTTGGGAGTGTGCTTGTCTTGTCAGGGAGAGTGAAATAATGAGGTTGGAGAGATGGAGAAGCCAGAGCATTCCGAAACTGGAGTTCAGGTTTTATTCACAGTGTAGTGAGAAAGCCTGCTGGAACTTCATCATAACCTTGGGTAAATCGATTCCCACCCTGGGCTTTAGTTACCGTTCATTACTTGTGAGCTGGGTGAATGAGGTCCACTTGGTCTTGAATGTCTGTGGACATTTGAGCAGAGTCAATGAGGGCACTTGTGAGACCCAGAGCCCCCTTTGCCCATAGTTTTACCAAGCAGGGCAACACTCTGGTGCATGAGTTCAAATCTTGACCTTATCATTTAATTGTATGTAACTTTCAGCAAGTGGTTTAGCTTCCCTGAACTTTCAACTTCCTCATTTGTAAAATGGGAATAATGGCAGCCTGCTCTTCTTGGTGCTATTATGGAGAAGGGAATAAGATAATTATGCAAAGGGTTTAACTCAGCTCCAAGTACATAATGAACTATTATTACTGGTGTCAAGGACTCCCAAGTTTTCCCTTTGAGGTTAGACCCATCTCCTGAGCATGGGCTGAAACGTCCGCCCACTGATGGATCATTTCTTTCTGGAAACTACTGCCACATGAGTGCATCCAACTAAACATGATCAAAATCAAACTCATCGTTCCCCTTGCTCTCCATTCTCTCCCTGATCCTGTTTCTCTTCCTGGTCCCTTATCTTGGTTCATGGCACCGTGATTCTCCCAGACACTTATGCTCAATCTCAGAGTTATCTTGGACTTCTTTTCTAATCAATTGCCAAACCCTATCTGTAAGTCTCCATACTGCCTCATCTGTCCCCTCATTTCATTCCTAATGCTTTCCTTCAGGTTTACCTTACCCCTCATCTAGACTCTAGGATAATCTCTGAACTGGCTTCCTCCTTATCCCCCTTTCTGCCATCCATCACCACCACTTTTCAAACACTGTCGCCAGAGTAACCTTAATGCATATCTCTAAGCAAGTCGGTTCTCTGCTTTGAAGTTCTCTCTCTCTCCCCATCCACTCTAGGCCACAGGATAAAACGTATCACTCCAGCCTGCCTTGAAGTCTCTCATAATTTGACTACTTTTCCAGGGTCTTCCATCATCATCCCCTAACATACATTGAATCTTAATGACAGTTGTCTGTTCAACCTTCCTTGAGTGTGGCTCACTTTTAAAGAACCTCAGTTTAAGTTTTTCCTCTCTGTCTAGAATCTATTCACACTCCAGTGATGCCTGTTCAAGTCTACCCATCCTTTGAATTTCAACTCGTAGTCTCCCTACTCCATGAAGCCTTTACAGAAGCCTGTGCCTGCCAACATGTTGTATCCTCTCTCTTTCCTATACTTTCATGTTATCTTTGTAAAAACTGCTTAACAGTTTATCTTGAATTCTGATTTATCCATTCTTCTCCCCTACTCTGTTTTGGTCATCTTTACACTGTTGTCTAGACTTAGTAAATAGTTCAAGGGAGCTGATAAGTTTTTCAAATCTAACAGAGAGAAAACAGGATCCTGAATCCACTGTCCCCAGCTCTCTTTCATTGCTCTGAGTAATTCTATTCCTCTCCACCTTTCTCTTCATGGTAGATAGCACCATATCCACCCAGTTGTTCAAGCTCCAAATCTGGAGTCTCATCTTTGACTCCTTTCTTTTCCCCCACTGTAAGTCCAATTTAACACCAAATTAGCTCTATCTCCAAATATCCATCCCAATTTCATCCACTTCTCTCCACCTAACCTGCCACCACCCTATTTCAAGCACTGTCACCTCTCTTTCCCAGAGTGCCCTAATGATTCCCAAGTTATCTTTTGCTGCCCTGTGCTCTATTCTTTCTGAAGTGAGAATGTTCTTTAACTGACTTGAAACTGTCTAATCATGTCCTATTATATGGAATGACACAGAGATGTCTTACTGTGGTTTTACCCCTCTACCCAAGCTACTAGTCTTCCTCATCTCCATGTGGCTGTCTCTTCTTGTAATTTAGATTTTATTTTCAATGTCACTTCCTCAATCTGAGTTACCTACCACAATCATTCTATCCTATCACCCTACTTTAAAGAGCTACACTGTACTTACCACTATCTGATTATTTTTACTCTATTTTTCCCATTTCATTGGAAATAAACTTTATAAGATGAGGGACTTTGTTTTAGTTACCATTGTATTCCTAGTGCCTAGGATAGTGCTTTGCACATAATAAGAACTTATTGAACAAACAGCAATAATAATTATTATTACTATTACTATAATTAATTGTATGTCTATTAGGCTGTTGTAGTGGGAAAAATGGGAATAATATTATTGATCTCATAGAATTTTGAGAGGATTAGAGATACTTTATGTACAGTGTTTAGTATACTTTAGATGTTTTATCTCCCTTCCCGCCCCCCACCTAGTGTCTGAGGTTGAGCAGGGCTCAAATGCAGGTTTCACTTCCTCTGATGCCTGGGCTGTTACCACTACGTGAGAGAATTGGTGATACTGTGGTCTATTTTGTCTGATATTAATATAGTAACAGAAGCTTTTGTTATATTTAGTGTTTGCATTGTATATTTTTTCCATCCTTTTCCTTTTAAACAATACGTGTTTTTGTAGTTCAAATACACTCCTTGCAGTCAGCACATGGTTGGATCTAGCTGTTTTACTGGTCTGTCAATCTCTTCTGCCTAACTGGCAGACACATTTTGCTGATTTTCTAAAAACTTTGTTTTTAAAGTAATTTTCTTAGTGGTTTCTCTAGGAATGACAACACACATCTTAATTCATAGAAATAATAATGTAATAAATTACTTAAAGATTAACATTAACAATCTTGGTAAAATGTAGAAACTTTTCTCCACTGTAACTCCATGTTTCCCCTCCTTTCTGCTATTATTGCCACATAGATGACATCTATATACAGGGTCCAGCACGAATAATGCCCCTTTTGTATTACATAAAAATCTTTCATTACAAAATCATAAGCATGTAATTCTACAACATAATATCACACTCAAGCACACCATATGTCATTTTAGGTGAAATGTTCAAATTGCTGTCCATCTCATGTGAGATATTCACTTATCTTAATGACCACAGTCAATGGCGTTACTTCTGTTGGACCCTGTATGTGATAGCCCAACAATTCAGTGTTGTAATTATTGCTTTATATACTCTTATGTCTCTTAAGAAGTGAAGAAAGGAGAAAAATATATATACTGCTTTTATATTTGCCTATACATTTACAATTTTTAGTACTCTTTACTTATTATTATTATTTGGATTCTAGTTAACATCTACTGTCATTTCCTTCCAGCCCAAAGGACTACCTTGAATATATCTGATAAGACAGATATATTAGCAATGAGTTCTCTTAGTCTTTATTTATCTGGGAATGTCTATTTTACCTCCAATATTGACTGTTTACTTGATTATGGAATTCTTGGTTGACAGTTATTTTTTTTGTTCCGTAACTTGGAGATGTCTTTCCATTACCTCTTTGTCCCCCTTGTTAATCATGTTCTTTGTATGTGATGAATTGAATTATTTCTCTTGATGCTTTTCAGTATATTCTGTCTTTGACATTCAACCATTTGACTACGATGTGTCTAGTTGTGTTTATCTCTTTATGTTTATCCTCTTGACATTCATGGGGGTTTTGCCCATAAGTTCCTCGAATATTTTTTTTTGTTCTTTCCTCTCTCTTCTTTCCTTCTGGGATCCCTATTACATACACGTGGAGAGGAACAGCTGCAGTGCTCTGATATCCTACACATGTCCATGCAGGCCATGTAAACAACATTTAACACAACTCTTGGTGAGGTACCTGCTATTTCTAGTGGAATAAAGGGAGGTAAACAACCTTACAGAGAGCTGTCATGGGAAGTTTATCATGCATCTCCCTAAGATGCAGGAGTAATCCACAAAGCTGTTTCTCACCCATCTCCTTGTTTCATTTACTGAATTCAAATCACACAATTTTCTACTTTTATCTTCTTCAGAGCAGAGCTTCAGGCTTGTGTGTATGTCTACAAAATTTTTGGCTGTAGTTTAGAGAAAGCTCCTTGGTAGCAGAGCTGACCACTGCCAGAGCAGCCTGTCATCAGCCCTGCTGGTTTGGTGTCTTCTGTGGAACTAGGGACACAAGGATCTGACACCTTGCTTCTGTATAAATAAAAAACCGAATGCACTTGGGCTAGTTGCCTCTTTGCTGGCCTAATCTATGAGACTTTGTTAAACTGTAGCAGAGATTCCCGTAGCCCCATTTGCTAGTGTGCTGCTGCTTTGGGACTGCAGAAGGTGTGTTGGGATGCTTGATATTACCTGGATTGGGTTAGATAGTGTCCCCCAATAATTCATGTCTACCTGGAACCTCACAATGTGACCTTATTTAGAAATAGGAATTTTGAAGATGTACTCAAGTTACGATGAGGTCATAGTTGATTAGATTAGGCCCTAATCCAGTGACTGGTGTCCTTATAAAATGAGGAAAATTTGGACACAGAGGCATGCACAGAGAAAAGGTGATGTGAAGACAGACAGGGAGAGCACCATGTGATTGGAGTGATGTGGCTGCAAAAGAAATGATAAGGTTGCTGGCAACCACTAGAGGCTTGGAAGAGGCAGGAAGGAGAGAGAGAGAGAGAGAGAAGGACAGAGAATGGTCTTGTGGGGTTGGGGTGAGGATGAAAGCAGCCCCAGGCAGGAACACCACAAACTCCCACAGTTGTCACTCAAAGTTTAGTGGTTTTTCATGAATTTGTTGTATGGCTTTGATTTCCAGTGCCCTGAAATAGTTGTTTTGACAATTTTGTTTTTAGTATTATAATTGGTTTTGGGGGGAGTGGATCTGTTGACCTGCTTATTCAGCCATACCAGAAATGTCCCCTTCTACCTGGATTGGAGGATTTAGTCCACCTAAATTTAGAATAATGAACGATATGGTTGGCTGGTTTTAACTCTATCTTCTCGGTATTTGTTTTCCATTTGTCCCATTTGTTTATTTTCCCTTTTTGTCTCATTTCCTGCTTTCTTTGGGTTAATCAAATTTTAGTTACCCATTTTAATTTCTCTATTGGCTTTTTAACTGTAACTGTACACTTTTTAGCACTGCTTTAGGCAATACAAGTATCCTCATTTTTATCAAATTACCTTGAACTAATATTGCATCAATTCATGTAAAATGTAAGAGCCTTACCACAGTAAAATATCACCTACTCCAACCTGTCTTCTGTGCTATGATCGACATATTAAATACACATATGGAACTTACTACAGAGTAAAATATTATTTTTTATTTGCAGACCCAATTTTCCATCTGGTATCATTTTCCTTCAGCCTCAGGAACTTCCTTTAGCGTTTCTTATAGTGCAAGTTTGCTCAGTGAATTCTCTCACATTATGTTCACCTAAAATGAACTTATCTTCACTCTAGTTCTTGAAAGATATTCTCATGGGATATATATATATTTTTTCCTTTCTGTATTTTAATGTTATTATTCCTTTGGTTTTTTTGCCTCCACTGTTTATTAGGAGCAGCCAAGTGACATTTGTATTGTTTTTTTATTTTCCCTTTGGCTGCTTTTAAGATTTTTTCTTTTCGCCTTTGATTTTCAGCAGTTTGACTCTGGTATGTGTGCGTGTGGTTCTGTTTGTATTGAGCCTATTTGGAGATTGCTGCATTATTTGGATCTTTAAGTTGATTTAAAAAAAGACAAATTTGGGAAAATACTGATTATTAAGTCTTTAAGCATTTTTTCTTCCCTGTTCATTCTCTTCTCCCCTTCTGGGACTCCAATTATATGTGTACCTGTCTACTTAATATCATTCCAGAGGTCACTGGGATTCTGCACAATTTAAAAAGATATATATATATATATATATATAATTTTTGTTCTAGTGAGTTTTCTATTTCAGATATTGTACTGTATTTTTCTGTCCTAGAACTTCTACTTTTAATAGTTTCCATTCTTCCACTGTGAATCTCTAAGTTTTCACTCATTATGACCAATTTTCCCCTTAAGTCCTTGGACATATTTATAACTGTTTTTTTTTAACATAACTTACAAACTGTTTTAAAGAGCTTGCTTGCTAATTTCAACACCTGGGTCCTCTTGCAGCACGTTTGGCTTGACCGCTTTCTTCCCTTGGTTATGTTTCACACATTCCTACTTTTTTGCGTGCGTGGTGATGTCTTTATTGAATGCTGACTATATGAATGACTATATGTATGTGTATACAATTTTGTTGTTTTTACCTTCCTAAATAAGTGAGATCATACCATTGTACTGCTCTGTAGTTTACCTTTTATTTTTGTCTTTAAAATGATATATTTTGGGCATCATTCCATACCAGTACGCATAGACATTCTCATTCATTTAAGAAGCCATGTAGTGTTCTGTAGTATAGATACACCATAACTTAATTACTCAGTCCCCAATCGATCTATTACTTTATCTTAAGGCTTTTCTAGATTAAAAAACTAAGCCTCACCTGAGAAGCAGAAACATCCCTGGCCATTCTGCAGACAGAACCTAACCTCCTTTTTTGTACATGCATCTAGTAGCTGCTGTGAGCAGGGCTCACATTCAGGATATGTTATGAAAATGTAAGAAAGTGTTTCTGACTGTATGTACAAATAACTGCCATATAAGGTAGATTGCTGGCAGGTGGCAGAGGGGACAGAGAATATTCTGGGAAGCACTGTAGAGAGAGCGGGGGGTGGGGGGAGCAGAGAGAGAGAGAGAGATGATTATGATTTCTGGGTTTTAAGGTCAGGGAAAGCTTCAAGGTGTTGTTGACATGAGTTAGGTCAGAAACAGGCAAAAGGTATTTTGGAAAATGCTGTTCCAGGTGGACAGAACAGTGTGGTCACGGGCACAGACAGGGCCTGGATGGGGAGAGATGTTGGCTTAAGCCCCCTGCAAGTGAGGGACAGCAGCATGGACAAGAGAACTGGTACACCAGGCTGAGACCAGATGACAGTGGCATTAAGCTGTAAACCCAGGAAATGAGGAAGGACTGAGAATGTTCATAACATTTCTGTTTGTCAAGGGTCTATTGTAAGATTCAAAGGACTGGATTCATAGAATTGAAGTTTTTCCTACAGGAAAACCTCTTAAGAACAAATTTCAATAAAATTGTTGAATAAAGTCCTCTCCCTTTCCTTGCACGTTTACTATCTCTGTTTATTTCCCTCCTTTGTTTGTCTCCAGTTCCTTGTTCTAAGGTGTCTGGGCTGAGGTTGACTGTGGGCCCACACTGCCTCCTGGTGCTGGGTTTGTGCATAGCATTCAGTATAACAACTCCCCAAAGCTGGAGGGGATGGAGAGCTCAAGGGAAGTCAGTCATGTGTCATGATGCTCACCACCCTCACTCACTCAGTTTTCTGATAGAGAGACTGAATCCATCAGCGGTGATGTTAGGACAGCATTCATGTTCCCTCTCACAGCCACACTGGTGGGAGGGTAGAGGGTCTGTCTTGAGGATCTGCCTCTCCCAGCCTCCTGGGCTCTAGGCCAGTGAGGGAGACTTCTGTCTGTTTTGTGCACCTTAAGTTATGGTTACCTCTTTGATCAAGGAGAGTAATATTTTTTCTTTTATTTGATTTCCACATTCCTTTTTAATTACAATGAGAATTTCTGAATTGGTTTTTGGTTCCTTGAAGGGACTTCCTATTAAAAGAGCAGACCACAAAGATAGATTTAAAACCATCCCGAGCACATAGGGCATGCTATTCCTAAAAGACAAAGCTCACTCCCTGCCTGAAAGATCAAGTTCAATGTCTCCCCCTGAACATCAAGACCCTCTGAGGATCTGACTTTACCTTCCTTTTTAGCTTCAGCTCTAGACTTCCTCTCTATGAATCCTGTGCTTCCATCAGAAAGCATTCCAAGTCTCTGCACATGTTCCCTGTGCCTGGAATACTCTTTGCTCAACCTTTATTCTGGCTCACACCATCCTGCTAGGGAGCTCCTAAATGCCCACAAGACTCAGATCAAACACACCACCCTCTGCAAGTCTTTCCTGAGCCTGAAGTTAGTCAGTCACCTTCCACAGAGTTCAATGATTTGTATATATCTTTTCTCAGTGTCCCTAATGTGTAATAACAGTGGCCTGGCATACTGTAGACACTCAGTAAAGGTTTGCAGGTGAATGCATAAACTGTCCCAGCTCCATGATTTGGAGATGGCTAACATGGTGGGTGGATAGTGACCTGAAGAGGCAGAAGGTTAGAGAAAAAGAAAAAGAAGAAGATCATGGGCATGAGAAGCACTGAAACCACTAATGTGTCCCCCCTCCTCCGACCCTGCCCTGAACACCGAGAGCAGGATACTCCTCCCCCTTGGTGTCATGCTAGGTTTCCTTCCTAGCTCCAGGCTCTCCACACCAATTTCTCTGGTGTTCACTCCTGTATCTTCACGAACTCTGCCCACCCCCAACCTGGGATTGACTTTGGCAGCCAAGTGCCCTGGTTCATGTTGAGCCCCTGAGTACTTTCTCATTGAGTCCCAAAGACCAGCTTCAAATTCAAGACCCACAATCTATTTATTGGCGTGAGGCTCAAACTTCTTTACTTCTCAGAGCTGCCCCAGTTTCCTTGATTGTAAAATCAACAGGTAATCTTTTAGTCTGTGTATCTTAGAAGGCAGGTCTAAAAAATCATATTTGATAATAGATATGAAAGTGCTGAAAATGTTGTAGTTAATTATTATTATAATGGTAATTGATAAAAAAAAGTGCATGGAATATTGCTGTTCTTTGCATTCTTTCACGAAAGCTGAGGCCAAAAGTAGGGCAGAATCTAGCGATGGACAAATATCATATCAGCTAACATGGTAAATCAATCTGGAGAAGTTAAGCAAATTTTTAGGGTACTTTATTCTCTCTTAATAAGAAACAGAGTGGACAGGAGACTCGGAATCTGTGGTCTCCTGTACCTGCAGCCGCCCTGGAGGCAGTATCGCCTCATGGTTGAGCGTGTGGTGTTTGACCTGGGTTCAAAACCCACCTCTGACAACTGGACAGAGTTACTTAAACAGCTGCTTAGTCTCTCTGTGCCTCGATGTCTTTTCAGGGAAATGGCAACGATTTTAATAGTGGTGCTCATTTGTTGGGCTTGTTGGGACTAGATGAAGTGAATCCAGGAAAGCACTCTGAACAGTGGCTGCCATGCAGTGAAGGTCAGCTTTGATCATTTCCTCTGTTAGCTTCCTGCTCCTGAGGGTGGACCGTTTTTCTCTCACTTTGAATAAAATGACGAGACTCAATAATGACCAGGCAGAGGCAGGAAAAACATCTAATGAAAAATTGGCTAATAATTGACGATAGAAAAGATCTTAGAAACTCTTTCATCTAGTTCTCTTATTTTAAAAATGGGAGAACAGAAGCCTAGGGAGAAAATATTTTTCTTAAGATTACATAAATTCAGTTTAATGTATTGACTCTTTTTTCATACCTGTTATACTCCAAGCGTTGTCCACACTTCTGTGGATAATTGGATGAATAAAAATAAAGTCTTACCTCTGCACAATATTTTTCAAAGTGTACAACATACAAAAGTAAAGTTATCATGGTCAGAATTTAACCCAAGAAATGCTGGGTTAAATAAAATAAAACAGGTTTCTGGCTTGTGCTTTGCTCATTTTCAAGAGGGAGTTTTGTGTGTGCAGCATATGATAGAAATCTTTCTTCCCTTGGAGTCTCTTGTGGGATTTGTGCTCTGTGACACATCGTATGGGCAATGTGACTCCAGCTAGAAGTTCACAGAGTGTAGGGGGTTGGATATATGAAAACAGATTTATGAGAATTTCACCAAGACAAAGACGGGATGCAGGCTACAGCTCAGGTGGACCTGCCTTGAGGGCATAAAGACCCCTCCTCTCTGCCTTGTGTTGTTACACAGATAAAACCTCCTTCCAAGAAACACTTCAGAGCACACACTTTAGGAATAGCAGCATTGCCAACAAGGTGCTGAAGGAAGAGGAAACAAGACAACCAGACTGAGGCAATGACAAAGGCAGGATAAGAATGCTAGCTACTGCTGGTATGATGTCTGCCATGTCTACCACAGTCTCCTTTTACTTGTTACATTACCTGTATTAACACTTTCAGTTCTCAAACCAACCCTCTGAGGTAGGTACTGTTAACAACCTCATTTAGAGATGAAGAAACAGGCGAGGTGGTGCAATGATTTGCCCAAGGTCATCAAGCAAGTGGGTGGAGGGTCTGAAGCTGGAATCTAAGCCATTGGCTCTAGTCCAGGTTTGGGATCTAGATAGGGGCATGGATTACTTAGGATGCAATGCATGTTTCTCCTTGCCTGCATTCTATGCACAGATGTAGGAATAATTATGCAGGAAGTTGTACCTGTTAGCATTTTGATCTCCCATGTGATCACAGGTGTGGGGGTGGAGAGTTTCAGCTTGGGGGTGGGCAGTCCTTCCTGCTCGTGTCTACCTTTCCCCTGTTCCAAGGATTTGCTCAGATACCATCTTCTCCATGGGTACTGCCTTCTCTGTGCCCAGTACTTTGTCTATGCTTGCCTGTGGCACTTCTCTGGTTGTACCTTGTTTTTGAGTTACTGGCACAGATCTCAGATCTACAAATCCCTCATAACACAGAGAATTGCTTGGAGGCAGAGACAAGTTCTTATTTTTATTTTCAGATTGGCCACCTCAGGCTTTTGCTCAGTCATTACTGTTGAATGAATGAATTCAGAACCATTGGATAGAATGTAAAAACCCTCCTGAAAAGTGAAAATACCATACTTGGGTAACTTAGTGCCATTCCTCGAATATTTCCATCTTCTCACTTTCCAGCCACATGATAAAATGGTATTCCTTCACCTTTTTTGAAAGTTAGGTATGCCATGTCACCTGCTTTAGAAAATTAAATATGAGTGGAAAGGATGTGAGTGTTACAGGAGCAAAGTTTTAAGAGCCAGGGAACCATTCATATTTTTTTCTCTGCCATAATAGGGGGGGCATTTCAGATGGTGGCTGCTCTACCCAGCCTGAGTCTGAGAGTGGCTTGGAGCAGCTTCCTCAGTGGACCCCCAGAGGACTTGCAACGTAGGTGAGCAGTGAGCCTCTGTGAGTTTAAGCTACCGGGGTTTTAATGCTATGTGTTTGAACAGCATACGCCAGCTCATCCTGACTGATGCACCACAGATCTTTTGGGAGACAACATTGGAAATGAATGTTACTCTGGCCAAGCATAAAGACAGAACAGGCAGGAAATGGGGAGCTTGAAGTAGAGGCAAAGCTCTGCTGTGATCTGTTCAGAAGCCAGTGGTAAGAACAGCCACGGGGCAGGAATGGAGCCATGTATATGAGAGCCAGAGAGACTGTAAAGGGACCTGGGAGGGCCATGTGGCCTGTAAGCCATGACTGGGGAGGTGAGAAGAGTAGGCTTGTGGATGACATGTGAAGGCATGGGTGAATGGTGGAATGCAGAGATCACAACAGGTGGCCTGTGTTCTATTTTGCTTATACCGTATTGTTAAAAATTTGAATTCGTTGCCATTGTTGAAAAGCCCAGATTTTTTATTTCTTTGGGAAAATCAGAAGATCTGGGTGAGGAAGTGTGCTACTTCCTGTAGACACACTGTGCACACTGCAGGTCCTCACTGTGTGTGACCAGACCTGCTTCATTCACTTCTTTACTTGCTTGATCCTTTGAGCCATGGGAGTGGGAGACCCCTGATTTGGATTGGGGACACCTAGTCACAAGCTCCATTACGTTCATGAAGTGTTACTAGTGGTAAAACAGTGCGCTCCTGTCCTCTGGATTTTGATGGCAGCCGCCCTTTCCAGCAATAAAATGAGATTGTCTTAGGGTCAGTTTCAGGCCTAAAAGAACAAAAATGCGTAAGACTTCGACACAACGTGCCAAGACAAAGTGATTCTGGGCTGAGAGAAGATAAAGGTGGAAGCTGTCAAGAGAAAGTAGACAATGGGCAGAGAAAAGACTTGTGGAGAGGCTGGAGCAAGGAGAAAGTTGCACAAATGCTTCAGAGAGACTCTGGCCAGGCTGTTTCTCGGTTCAGCAGATGAAAGAAGCTGCGGAACAAACACAGAGGAGAACAAAGGCAGCAGAGGAAACCCTGCGGGATCAGCAGATAAGTCAGGGGAAGAAGACAAAGGGAACTAAATTTAACCAGGGGAGAAAAGATGCCTCTGCAGGGCCAGGAGCAGGCTATAAATACCTTCAAGGCAACGAGCTCCAGAAAGAAAGGAAGGATTATTCACTGTCTCCCCAGATGTAGGACAGAGACAGGGGCCACAAGGAAGTAGAGGTGGTGTCAGGCTGCTGGACCCAGGGGAATAGAGTCGTGGTAGCAACTGGCCAGGCAGTGGGGCCTCTGGCTCCTTGGGCTGCAGGTGTCACGGCTGATTGGTCGCCTTCCCAGCCACTTCCTTTCTCTAACTCCCATCTTTTCTTTTCACCAAATGGGAATAATTGCTGGTCACTTAACAAGGATGCTGTGAGCAGCAAATGAGCTCCAGTAGGCTAGAGGGATTTGGAAGGCTGAAATCCTGCCACAGATGGAAGGAGTGTGCTCTGACTGATAACCTTGGCCTTTGTGTTCCCAGGCCCCACGGCCACGCTGGCCAAGGACACAGTTAAAGGATAGGAGGCCTCTCCCTCCCCAGTTTCTCTCTCTCCCTCTCTCTCTCTCTCTCCATTGCTTGCACTCTCCTGTGTTCTTCCTTCAAACATTCCTCAGTGCGCTCATGATGTACATGGGAAGCCCTGGAGATATGTCCCTCACTAAGGCAGACAGAGTCTCTGTCTTTCGGGAGTTAATGGCTCAATAGGGAGACTTGGGCATGAACCCAAATAACTTCCTTCTGGTGTGGTAGCGTTAGTGCCGCAGTAGAGGTAGGGGCTTAGCCATGAGTGACCAGAGGGGAGCAGTGCGGTCCAGGCGGGAGGAGCAGTGTGTACTAACATGCAGAGATGGGAACAGCACACTGCATGTGAGGAAACTGCAAACAGTTCAGTGACGGCTGGAGCTCCAAGTGGCATCTCCTCCAGGCTTGCCCGGGCTGCAAAGTGCTGTGAGATGAGACTGAGCCAAGCACCCTTGTCCTCTTGTCGGAGTGGGGGTGGGACTCAGTGATGGATTTGGAGCCAGGGGTGCCAAGATCACCTCTTCATTTCAGAGAATTCTCTCTGTAGTCAGTGTGGGTGATAGACTTAGGCCAGTGGGCTGAGCAGAGCACTGTCCCCTGCCTCCCGCCCCCTTTCCTGGTACACGGTTTGTCAGAACCCTAAGTCACCAGACTGCGTGGAGAGAGGGAAAGGGTTAATGTTGGGGCTGAGCTGACAGTGATAAGTGAAAGTGCTAATTAGCTGAGGGCAGGCCGGCTTCCAGGAAGCTGCTCAGTTGGTGCTTCCTTGCTCAGGCTGAAGATAATATACCACTCATATCCCATATTCTCCCTGGAGAAAACACCACCCTGGGGCCCAGTTTCCGTAACTGAGGAGCAGGGCTGGGTGCCTCCTTTTGTCCTTTTCTCCTTCCTGTTTGCATTTCTGTTTGCTAAATGAAGGGAGTGGGTGGGGTAGAATAATACCATCATTAAAACTCCCCAGACAGAGAATTTCATGGTGGAAGGAAGTTTTAAAGATCCTGCGTGGTAGATATCTTTTGAAGGACCCACCTAACTCCCACCATCTAAACTGAGAAAGAGATGCAACCTCTTAAAAGGTGGTAGAAGTTAGCTGGGGATTTATCATCTTGGCCAAAGACCCCAAAGTCCATCACCAGACTTGTTGCTTGCTAGCCCTGCCTAATAATTTTGCAGCAATTTAGAATTTAAAAGAATGTAAGAGATTCTGAAAGGCAGCTATTTCAAATGGAAGCTTTCTGAATGGTTGATGATTTTCTCCCATGGTCTCCAGGGACTCTGGCTGATTGGAAAATTTCTGGTGTTTCAGAGTTTCTGGTAGGTAGTGGTTGAGATCAAGGACCTCAGGTCGGACAGGTTTCACATACTGACCTCATCTCAAAGTGGCTTTGGCCAAGTTTAATCCCCGTTTAAGCCCTCTTGAACCCCTCCCTGTTCTTTTCTTAAATGGAGCCAAAGATGGCCTGTGCTTCAGAGGGTTAAAGTGGGCTGTTGGTAAGTTTCTCTGTAACATATTAACTGGGACTAGTAGTCTTAGGAACATGATTTCTAGGAGGTCACAGGGCTGCAGCAGGTCAGAGAGTGCATCTGGTTGGTTGCCTTCAGCGACAACAAAAGGACACTCTGACTGACCTTAACAAAGAGGAAATTTTTTATCTGCCATCACTGGGAGAATAGTAACCAAAATCTCTGCAGCATTTTAGAGTTTTTGAAGGCTGAGGGAGGAGAGGGACATGAGAGAGGGGAGGGACAAAGCTGAAAGTTCTTAAATGCTTGCAAGGTGCAGGACTGCTTGAGATGGTATCGGGGGTATCACCACCCCCGCTCCTCTTTGCCATCCTCCGGCTTTCAGGCTGGCTCATGCTAAGCCCCAAACAGTCACAGACAGTCCAGATGTGCCATATGAACATGCGAATTTCTGGAAGGACAGAGACCATATCTACTGTGTGTCTCCATGAGGAGGGAAAGCATCCTTTTGGGACCCCCGAGGAGATGTATCCACCTGCCTTGTGGCCTGAGTTTGGCCATGTGCCTGTTCCTAAGCTCATCGCTGGCAACAGGAGTCCATTGAACACAATT
This sequence comes from Macrotus californicus, assembly GCA_007922815.1. Taxonomy (NCBI): domain Eukaryota; kingdom Metazoa; phylum Chordata; class Mammalia; order Chiroptera; family Phyllostomidae; genus Macrotus; species Macrotus californicus. Next base: position 36,482 of record VMDR010003039.1, on the reverse strand, counting down.
GCTTATTCACACTGTGCCTGTGACCTGGGGATATAAGATCACCTTTCTCTCCTTCATGTGGAGAAGGGTAGATTTTTGAATAAAAGTGGGTTATGTTAGTAAGAAGGCAGGAGGCAATGGATATGGGATAGGGAACCAAGCGCTAATTCTGTAGAGTTTATTTGGATGTCTGTATTAGTTTGCTAGGGCTACTATAGTGAAATACTAGAGGCAACGTGGCTTAAACAACACAAATTTACTTTCTTTCAATTTGGAGGCTCGAAGTTCAAGTTGAAGGTGTCAGTGACTTTGCTTTCTGCTGACCGCTCTCTCTCTCTCTGGCTTGCAGATGGCTGCTTTCTCACCCTGTGTCCTCACAAGGTTGCCTCTGTCTTGTGTTGTGTCTGTGTCCTAATCTCATCTTCTTATGACTATACCCGTTAAGTTGAATTAGGGCCCACTGAGATGGCCTCTCCTTCCCTTGATGACCTCTTTAAAGGCTCCATCTCCAAACACAGTCACATTCTCTGGTACTGGGTGTCAGGACTTCTACATACAAATTTTGGAGAAACACAATTCAGCCCATAACACCATCTACCCCTCTCACTTGATAGATTGGGAAAATCAAGGCCTATAAAGAGAGCTGTGGATCTGTCTGAAATTACACACATTCTCCAGACTCACAGACTCATACATTTTTCTACACTTTCAATAGTGAATTTTTACCTCCTCGAGCTACTCCACTAAACCTGAAGAATTAAGCTCATGTGTGGCCAAGCACCAACATACAAGTTACAACAAGCTAATTTCTAGTTGCTGAACTCGTGGTAGGAGACATGTGTTGGTTTTCCAAGCAGGGGACTAGGCCGATAAGGACATTGAAGTTGACTTGTTCAGAATCTGTTGCTTAGCCTGGAAGAAGGCCATGTAGTCTTCAAGACTATCTGCTCCACAAAGGGTCACCTGGTAGGAAAACTAATACTTCCCACAGAGAAAGGACATGCGTCTGAGATGGCAGCTAACCTAACCTTGGCTTTATTCAACTGGACACAAGGACATGAGTTAACCAGCTGTGTGGTATGATATTGGAAAGCTTAAGCAAAGTTAAAAGTTTCCCCACCCAATCCCTTACACTTGGGGATTCTCAGAGCCTTACTATGTCAATGCATTTTGAGAGTACACTCATGAAAAGGAGTAAGTACAATATATAGCATTTCCTGAAGTGAATGAGAACCCCCCCTTTTTTTTCAAGCTTCAGAAAATCTAATCTGGAGTGGTGCTCCCTAACTTTTACCATCACCTGTTAGGAATAGAACATGATGACATTTGCTTGGCATCCTTCTGAGCATGGCACAGTGGTCGGGAAACTGTTCTAGACTTTTTGCAAGTTAGATAACCACTGGCCCATAGACAAGACCATCATCAGCTTTATCTATGGAGCTTCCTGGATTCCTCCACCATCAGCCTGTACCCCTGACGATGGTAAGGACTGCAGATCTCTGCATGGCGTTTCTCTGGATGCTTCTTCCCCTTCTCCTGTTCCCTATGACTCACACTTTGTTCTCAGACCCTTTCTCTATCTTTCACATCTTTTATCTCTGTCTCTTTCTTTCTGCTTTACACAGAGACAGATGACAGACAGAGAGACACATCTGCACACATGCACACAGACAATAAAGGATGGTGCTGGGGTACATGGGTCAAATAGAGGTCACTGATGATGGGAAGAGATAAACCAGTTCTGGGGGCTTAGAAATGCCAGGCCCCACTTAGAATGAGACACACACACAAATGCACCCCTTTCTAATGAAAGAGAAAAGGCAGCTGAATAAAGAGAGCTATGAGCAGGCAGAGGTGCTAGGGTCCCAGCTGCTCCAACAGAGGTGCAATAATTTTCCTGGTTTCCCATCCCACGACTGCAGCACCTGCCCCTGCCTCCCCCTGCCGCACTGCAGGTCTAGGCAATGAGGACATGCTCCTCGAGCCTGGGCACATTTAAGGGGCTCTAGCTCAGACACGGGGTAATCTGGTGTCAATGTGCGGGTCATCTTGCTCTCATCTCACAGCGGGCTGCACCAGCTTCCGCCGGAGCTTGCCCTCTAGTTATATTAGGGCTGGGGCTGTGCTTTGCTTGTGCCCGTCATCTCTTCCCTTTTCTCAAAGAGTTCTGTCACCTGCTAATATGGACTGAATTGTATCCTTCCAAAATTCATAGGTGGAAGCTTCAACCCCTGATGTGACAGTGTCTGGAGACAGGGTCTTTAAAGAGGCAATTAAGGTTAAATGAGGTCATAAGGATGGAGATCTAATCCAGTGTGACGGGTGTCCTTACAAGAAGAGAGAGAGACTCCAGGGGTGTGTGGGCACAGAGGAAAGGCCACGTGAGGACACAGCGAGAGGGCGGCTGTCTGCAAGCCAAGGAGCGAGGCCTCAGGAGAAACCAAACCTGTCAGTAGCTCGATCTTGGACTTTTAGCCTCTAAAACTCTGAGAAATAAATTTCTTAAGCCACTGAGGCTGTGGTATGTTGTCATGTCATCCCTAGCAAAGGGCTACATGTGCTGCTGCCCACTACTATGTTCCTTGACCCTGCGTTCCAGCATGGATGCTTGTTCACTGACTGCTCCAAGGCAGGTTATTTAGTTTAAAAGGAAGATGCTCAGGGTCCTGTGTTTGAGCCATGGTCCTGCCACTTACTGTCTGGGTCACCTCAAGCAAATGGGATCACCTCCCTGATATTCACTTCATTGTCTGTGAAAGGAGAGAGTAACACCTTTTTCAGAGGAGTGTTAATAATAAAATAAAATTATTAACAATTCTGGTTTGTGAAATTCTGGATTGATATAATCTTATCTGAGATAAATAAGATGGGTAGACGACAAATGAAATCATTTATGTTGTACATGGGTATTTGGCACAAAGTTGGGACTTAATCATCGTTAGGTCCCTTTTCTACAAGTTCCCCATGTTCTCCCAACTCACATGCATTCTCTGCCTGGTGCTGAACCACCTGCCTGCGGATCTCACATTGCAACTGCTAGACTGGTCTTTCTGCTCTAGTCGTCATATCCCCCCCCTTTTTATTTTTTTACTTATTTATCTTATTTATTTTTCTCTCCCCTCCCCTGTGAAATTGTAAGCTTCCTGAGGACATGGTAGGCACTTACTCTTCACTGTGGAATGAGTGAAGGAATGAATGAATTAATGAAGAGATGGTGAGGGCAAAAGACAGATTCCAGAGAGCCCAGGGGGAAGTAAGTATTGTGGTGACTACACGTTCAGGATCTGGAGGCGGAGGTCCAAATCCTGGCCTCACCTCTTCCCAGCTGCAGCGTTTGACCTAGCTGTTTGGATGGGAAGGTCAAGTGAGCAAACAGGTTACGTGCAGAGAATGGTGCCTGGAGGAGCCCGAGAAACATCAGGTATAGCTCCTGGCAAATTGTAGCGAAGTTGGTGAGGAAGCAATGATGAGGAACAACCAGGACATTTTCTTGATCTTTGAATGAGAAGGAGAGGAGAGTAACTGGATAACAATTAGAGAAACGGGCTCAAGAGTCTATCAGTGGGATTCCCTCTGGGTGAGCTAATTTTCCTGTGGACCATTGTGGTTCCACATGTCCCACATTCAGTACCAAGCAGTGCTTTTGGGACCAGGCATTTCTGCCGAAAGTAGATCCATAAGAATAATGAGGTCCAGTTAGTGGGGCTTGTTGTCAACTCTTCCCGTGGGTGTGGAGGTAGCTGTTCTTCCCATTTTGTCTGTTTTATGAGGACAGTAAAGTTCTCAGCAGGTTACCACCTACCTGAGATCACAGAGCTGCCAATCCAAGCACCAAACTCCAAACCCAGCCCCTCTGAGTCTAGTGGTAGTCAGTGGTCTTTCTAGTCATCATGGAGTGGGGTGGAAAGTAGAAATTTTAGTACCACTTTCCCCAGAAATAAAATCCACTGTCGTAGCCTTATGTAAGTGTTACTTTGGGTTCTCCTGAGAAAAAAGTAGATTTTCTACTTTTGCAAGTTTGACTTCTGTGATGTGAGATCCTACGAGTTACTACCAGTGTGTGAGTTGAATTTAATGCCATGGGGTGGATTGATGTTTAAAGCAAACAGAGAGTGGGGAGCCGAGTGTCTCTTACCAGGAAATAGCAATGGTCTTTTATTGAAGTTTTTGATTCTCAAGAAAATTTCCTACAGTAAGTTACATGGAATTGCCTGAGGGCTGGTTGTTGAAACATGGGAAGTTCTGCTCAGTGGTGTAGAAAGAAGCAGCTCCCTGTAGCGTGACGTAGACACGGTACACTGGAGGCTTAGAGTCCCTAACCTGTGAGCATTTTGTTTGGAATGCACAATATATTACAGTCAAAATATTTTTTGGCCAATATTAAAAAATATGACTGTTACACTCCAAGTTCTCGATTTCTCATTTTTCAGAAAAAAAAAAAACGGTAAGCTCTGGCAACAGTAGACCCTGTGCTATGGCAACAATTGGCTGGATCATATAGGGGTTCCCCCTTCAAGTGAGATGTGTGTCCTTCAGCGTGTGACAGCCCTCCCTTTTCACTTATTACCCTAATGGATGTTTTATTTGTATTCCTTGAACTAATGCAAATGGCACTGCTCTGAGTGTAGGAGACATGAACACTAGTTCTGATACCAAGATGGTGCAGTGGTGTTGGGCTCATCTCTTACGCTCACTAGACCTTGGTTAATTCATACATGAAAGGGAATATTATCTTGCCATGGGAAGGTGTTTGGAACAGTTGATTTATTCATCAATGGATTCATTCAGTTAATGTTTATCGAGTATATCTTATGGAGAAGCCAGTGTTGTGAATCTTATTATTTCATGGAGAAAACATAATTTACCCAGTGGGGAAGTGTAGAGTGCCCTGAGGATACATTACAGGAGCATTTAGGGTTCAAAGAAGGCCTTCGGGAAGAAGTGAGTTTCCTTTTTTTAAAAAAAGACTTTATTTATTTATTTTTAGAGAGAGGGGAACAGAGGGAGAAAGAGAGGGAGAGAAACACTGATGTGAGAGAGAAAGACCGATCGGTTGTCTCTTGTACGCGCCCTGACTAACCAGGGACAGCTCCCGCAACCCAGGCATGTGCCCCGACCTGGAATCGAATCGGTGACCTTTTGCTTTGTGGGATGACACCTAACTGAGGCACACCTGTCAGGGCAGAAGTGAGGTTTAAATTGAGACTTGAAGGATGAACTGCAGTGGTAAGGGACAGAGGAGTGTCAAAGGCAAAGAGAACAGCATGTACAAAGGATGGAGATCAGAGAAAGCATGGCATGTTTGAGAAACTTCACGGACTGTGATACAGCCAGAAGAGGACGGAGAGTGAGAAAAAGAGCCGGAGTTGGAGAGATGAACAAAGGCCAGATTGTGAAGGGATTTGGAAGGCTCGTAAGGCCAGGAAGTGCTGCGGCCACTTTTAGTTTAAGACCTTTAGTGTTGAGACTTGCCTGCCTCTGTAGCTATCCAAGCAGACAGAGCAAGTGGACTGAACAGATCCCAGGTGTCAACACAAGTGAGAGAAAGCCTCCCTCTAAGAGTAAACAATTATTAGCTAGTTTATGATGGATCACAGAGGAGTCTGATAAGACAGACACATCATCTAAATGTGTTTATACCTAGCAAATAGAACACACGATGAAAAGATACTTGTCATGAACTTTATTTTAATAGGAAACAAAAACTGCCTAGATCAGCTCCTTTTGTCTAGGGTAGGTTGACAAGTGCACTGTATTGTCAACTAACTTTACTGTTGGCAAAGGACATCTGAAAAATTAATCAGCTTCCAAATGGGTTTCCCAGAAAACCCGTACTTATCAAACTTGCGATGGTAACCATGGAATGGTTGCCTGGGTGACATTTACACTTAAAGACAGTAGCAGAAACAAATCATCACTCAGGACTCGTTTAAAATTTGGTCTCTCTAAGTTTCTGAAAATCTGGGCCTTCTTAAGAGATAATGTAAGAGTTATTTAAATAATATCAACTTTTAGTTGACATTTCCAGGTAATTGTGTAAAAAATATCAGTCCAAATACACAGTTCAATTCTTGGTATCCTTTAGGAGTGAAGAATCAGAACCACTCTCTTCATTGTAATTGCCAAGGGGTGAGATGGGAAATCGCTCTGGTTTAGTTTTTTTGTGATGGAGCACACTCTCCTCTCTTGATTCTCCTTTGGGGCGCTTATCAATGTAAAGAAATCCCACCACCTCCTCTGTCCATGTCTATGGGCAAGATGGGCACTCTCACTTCTTCCCCATCCATGGCAGAGTTCTGGGCTCCACTCCAATTCCAGTGCTTGTTTTAAATTGGAGCAGAGTATGAGGCAGGTCTTCCCACATAGTCTAAAAATTCCTCTTTAAAAGGATTGTCTGTATTCTGGCACAGAAGCTGGAAAGAAATGAGCGCCCATCTTTTTTTTTCTGATTATCTCCCTTCCCCTGAGATCTGGACCATCCAGAGGAACTATAAGTGGTCAGAGGCACAGACAGGGTGTGGCTGGGTGAATTGTCTGCTTGATACCCTGGAGAGATTCATAAAACTCCTCTGACTGCTGTGTCTCTGAAGGGCTTTCTTCGAGGTTAGTTATTCCATTAGCAGTTCTTTCTTAAAAATGAGTTATTTTTCAAAAAGTGGTGTATTAGAACGAAGTTTATTCATTCAGCAAACATTTATTCAATATCTACTACGTGCTATGTGTGTGAGAGGTGTAAGGAATGAATAACAACAACTGAGTTTCCCAGCCTTAGCCATTTGTATGCCACCTCCACAAACTTTGTCATTTCCTACACTATTCATGTTGTTCTCTGAGTGGACTCATTTTTCACTTATTTAAATTTGTTTTTAAGGAAAACTATATTACCCCATTAGTTGAGAAGTAAAGTCATTCACCATAACTACAAAGTACGTTAAATGCACATTAAAATAATATGTAGCTATTAAATTTTTAAAAAGTTGGTGTCCTCCCTAAAACATCTCATCTCCATTTTGGGTGTATTTGCCACAATTTGGAGAGTACAAATTTGCTAGAACACTCTCTAACCCGTGATGGAATAGGTAGTGTTTTCCAGGTGAAATGATGGTAACTTATATAATTGTTGCTACTATACTTTTTGTGGTTAATAAAGAAGCCAAACATTCAACCTCGCTCCATCTGGATGGCATAGGTGGTTGTTTCAAAGATGCAAACTAAATTTTGTCTCCGAAAAACACATATTCATATAAACAAAGAAAAATCTTAAGATGAAGGGTTAAATCAAGAAAAAAGGGTTAAGTGTATCCTTTATAAATGATGGTAGTCCCTAAGAATACAAATTTCTTAAATGAAGTAGGTGATTATATGTGATGAAGTCAGCCACCAGACAAGCCCTTCTGAGCTGGAGTGGGTCCTCAGAGATTATCTAGTCGTATTCAATAGGGGTGATATTAAACTGCTGTAGCAAAGAGACCCCGAAATGCAATGGCTCATTTTTTCTGTCTGGAGTGAGAGGTTGGGCTCTGCCCCGGCTGGTGGTTGTCCAGGCTGGTTGGACAGCTCTGGCATCTTTATGGGTGTCCTCATTACCTGCATGTAAGAGCCTGGGTGGCTGTCATGCTGTTTCCAGGTGACAGAAAAGAAGAAAAGAGAATATGGAGGTGGCACTTTGTTGTCTTAAGGGCTCGAGCACACAGTGTACACATCACATCCACTCACATTGTGTTGGAAAGAACTTAGCCACATGGCTGCCCAGCTACTGCAAGAAGGGGACAACACATGCTGATGGACAGTCGGCAGTCTCAGCCACACTGGCCCAAAATATCTCCTTCTGGAGAGGAGGAAACAAAAGTCCACAAGACGAAAATGACTTACCTCCATCACCAAGCTAGCTGGGAGATTTCAAAGTCATTCAAAGTCATTCGGTTATTTATGCAGCGAGCCTAGCCCATATTTATTGAGCATCTCCTAAATGCCAGGCGTTGTTCTAGGCCCTGGAGGCAATAAGAAAGACAAGGATGTTTCTGGCACTTAAGATTTTACATTCTAGTTGGAGGAGGAAGACAATAAATAAGTAAAAAGAGGAAAGATAACTTTAAGATTAGAAAGAAGGTCACTGAGAGAGTGGGAGACAGGTGGAGGGGACCAGGCGGGCTTGGTACTGATCGTGCAGGTTTTAATAATGACGTCGAGGTCATTATTGTGAGCTTCTTCTCCTGCTCCACGTCTTCTGTTTGGCAGCGCTGTTTAATGGTCATAAGGATGTTGATGGGAAGGACCACCACTCCTTAAAGCACTGTGACTAGTTCAAGGTGCAGGTAAAGTCCCATTAACCTTTGTCCTATCAGTTTTCTGCCCAAAGCTCTCAGTCAAAGTATTTGCATTGACGGTGACTGCTAATGGAAACTGGCAGCTTCTTTCAGGATCAGAATATTGAATTCCTCCCAAATGAACAGTGCTAGCAAACAACTAGTGATTATTAGGTGCCTGATGTGACAAGATTTTGATGTCTTAATTTAGTTCCCAGTGGGAGGATACATGTCACACAAGCTGCCTAGTACTGCAAAGGGAAAAGGGAACTGTGCATAGAGACTGTAGGTGAGAGCCTGGGGAAGGCAAGCATCCCCCACAGGGGAGAGGGGCCCTGGCTGCCTCCGGTGCTGGGCAGTAAAGGGAGTGAGTGAAAACAAAAGGCAGCGCTCATCAACCTAAAGAGGATCAGCTCTTATCACAGACTATCAGCTCCAACCCTCTGATTGGTTTACAGAGGTAACATTTGTAAAGGATTGCCTGAAAGCTATGCATTCACTCAATTTAAAACACTTACTGTAAAAAAATTTACTTCAGATATTAATGTTTAGGTTTACCTAGACTATAAAAAACCTGCTAGCTAAATTCCCTAAAGCCTTTCTGTACTTTCTAGAGTAAGTTATTTCTTCTCCAACCCATTTTTGGTCAATTAGCTTTTTAAAATCAAATGCAATATGTAGATGATATATCATAGAATTATACCCTTGAAATCTATATAATCTTATTAACCAATGTCACCCCAAATCATGTAATTAAAAAGAAAACAGTAAGTGGGAGGTCTTACCTTCCCCTCATTCACTTTCATGTTGGTGTATGTAAACCATACCTTGGAAATTACTCTAGATTTGTGTTCCATGATCCAAGGTAGTTGCTCCCCTTCTTGGCTTTATGCCAGTCACAGGTTAGATGGTCTGAGCTTCTCCCTGACCACTTGGTACAGGGATAGAAATCTGATGGAGAGCAGAGTCAGGACTCTGGTGCTTGTTAACAAAGGCTTCCTTTCGGTAAGAACGGCTTTACTTTTAAAATAGTATTCAGTCTGCCCCATCACTCACTGTTATCAATCTTCATATTTGCATTCAAAATAAAATTCTGTAAACATCTATTGAAAACAAGTTGTGTCGTGCATAATATTAACAGCTTTTACCTACGTTTGAATTTCTTCTTCATTGAAATCTCTGAGACAGAAATGTTCCATAGAAGAAGGCCAAGGCTTTCACTTGTGACACATGGTTTGCTGGATTTGTGTGACAAGGAGACAATTCTGAGATGTCCCACATTAATTTGCAGTAGGCCAGAAGATGGAACAAGTAAACCAGTTAACAACTGCAGGGCAAAAACAACAAAGACTGCTTACATTTGTTTCATGTGTGTTGAAACTTTGAACTAAATTCTAGGTGGCTGTTTCCACGGTTACCTAAAGAGACTGGCCAGGCACACTGACCACCAGGGACCTCCGCTTCTTGCTTATGCATGGACCTCCCAGACTGTCACCCACCACCAGCCCAAAGGCACAAGACTCCTTCCTTATGGACTCTGTGTGTACCCCAGAGCTTGTCCTGCTTCTCATTCTTCCACCCCGTTTATGTGTAGCCAAGGTGAATTCTTTCAAACTTACATTCCTCCCCCTCTACCAGATGTATTAAAAAGCCCGCTGACCCTAGGACTGTGGACACATTTCCTTTTTTGTCTGGCCCTGATGCCGGAGGTGCGGACCACAGGACCCAGGACCTGGTCCTTTTCTGGTGAGCATTTGGCTCAACAAACTCTTTCTTTTGGAAAAGCTTTGGGACATGAAAATTTTTGTTTAACGTGTAAAAACCAGAATAAAAACAAAGTTCTAATATTTGTTATAATGAACTTAATATTTAATACTTAATGTAAATTGAGACTAAAATGAAATTGATTGGATATTAAAAACCGAATCCTTTTTGGACTTAAGCCTTCAGACTTTGGGTTGAATCAGCAAGAAAGTAGTAAAGTTAAAGATGATATGAATTGTTAGAAGTAAATCCAAAAAGAGGGCAAGATGCGTTAGAGATTTTACACATACAAATACTTGTATCTCCAAGAGGAGAATCCTGCTTATATGTAAGTTAATTTCCCAATGCAAGTTTTAAAAAACTTTTGAAAACAGAAATGCATTATCTATATAAATAGGAGATCACCTTTAACCTCTGTAATGCTACTCAGCCAGTTTCTGATGGAGCCAGATTTGACATCAGCCCTCCTAACAATAAAGCCCTCACATCTCCATCTGGCCTTGGATGCTAATGTGATAGGCCTTTTAAAATGCCTTGTTGAAGTCCCAAGGCACCACTTAGTACTGCACTTTTTTCTTGGTTAACATGAGGTCATATATGAGTTTCCAGAACCAGCTCAGTCTGCTCTTCACCATTGTCTCTCTTTGTGAAGGATTCCATCTGAGTTCATCGACCACTGTTTGTTTAGCCATTCCCCTATTGTTGGCCATTTGGGTTCCTTCCAATTGCTAATTATTATAAATGGGCTTTGAAAACTGGTAAGTGCTAGACAGCTGTAAGGCTCCATCATCACTCTTTTGTTATCACACCCCCAGGATGCAGGCATTTTATGTCTTCCTGACCCTCTTTTTCCTAATGGCATTCGAAGCACCTATGATCTGAAAACATATATGCCTTATTAAATCATCCAAGGCTGCGCTATTAATTTTTTTCTTTTCAAGGGTGATATAGAAGACACAAAATTCTAGGTCGGCATTTGTAATTCTTCACGGAGCTGTTCATGAAGTACCATGTTGTTCCTTTCTATTTTGTGCTTTGGTTTACTTTCAAATAAATTCATTTCAGATGAGATCAGGCGCGTGCAGGGTGGTATGGCTGTAGATTCAAATAAATTCATTTCTGTTCCCCCAACCCATCCATAATTTTTTTTAAAGTAAGAAGCCGGGAAAAATATGGTTTAATGTTCTAAATTAAATGTCTAGGAAACTGAAATATGAAATTACAGATATTAAATGTAAGGTTTACTTCAAAGTTGCCTCATTCTATAGAGTATGTATTTATTATATGAAAGCTGGAAAATATGAAAAGGTAGGTAGAAGGGAAAAAGGGTCATAATTCCATTGTCTCGGAGATCGCACTATTAGCAACTTGCTCTATTTCCTTCTAGTTTTCTTCTACGCCGAATTTCTCTCTTTACAGAGTTATTTTGAAAAGTATTAAACGTTTAATTCACTTGCCAATATGTTTAGGTTGTGTGAATGGTAAAAACAAAGTACTGGTTGGATTTCAAACTTTTCAGGTAGAATCATTTCTTAGGGCCAATCTTGTCTTATCTGGGTGACTTTGGGCACATCCTACGAACCTGTGATTCTCAAAATATGGTGGCTTTTTTGGGAAGGTTGTAAAAAACCTACATTTCTGCATTGCACAGCAGACTGCATCAGAAGGAGGAGTGAGAACTGCCATTTCAACCTGCTTGGCAGTGTTCTTCCTATGTTGGTATCAGCGGGACTGGGATTTGGGCTGAGCTACAGTGTTTCGGGCCGGTGTTCCTACCAGAGGGGCCCCTGGATGGGGAAGAGAAATTCAGGGATCTGAGAATCCTGGAAACTTGTTTGTAAGTTTGCGTGATTTCACAGGGTTGAATTTTTGTGGAATGTCTACAGCTTGAACATGCTCCAGATTTAGCAAAGAGCTCCTAATCCAGTAAGACTCCTGAGTCTTTACTGATCTAAGATCCCTTCCAGAAATCCCTCTGTAATGGCCATCTGATGTCTGTGAGAAGTGTCATAATGTCCCCTATGGACATCCAACTCCTTCCACCCTAGCCAACAAAGATAGGAGACTTTCTTTCCAGTTTTTCATTAGCTGTGTGGCCTCAGACAAATTGCACAGCCTCTTTAGCTTAATTTCCCTCCTGAAAAAGCTTAATGTAGAAGCATTAATATTTTATTCAACACCTATTATTTGCCAAGCTCTGCTCTAAGCAATTTTAACTGATGATCTCATTTCAATCTACTTGACAACCCTGTGAAAGAGGCACTATTATTATCTCTGTTTTATGAGTGAGTTAACAGGCACAGAGAAGTCAAGTAGGCTATCCATGACCCCACAGCTAGTAGATGGCACCATTATGAATCAAAACCATGTTGGCTACCTGGTGCAAATACACTCAGTATTATTAGAAATAATGTTATTTCTAATAGTAATACCATCAGTCATAAATAATACTAATTATTACTAACAGCACTAATAACATTATTACTCATAACACTACATGCAGCACAGATAATGGAACTGAAAATGTGCATCAGCTAGGTAACTGTAACCAAGAAAACAACTTCTGGAAGCCTCCATTTCTTCTTCACTTGTCAATTGGGTATAAAAGTGGCATCTGCCTTGTAGGGTTGCTGAGAAGGTTAAATGAACTAGTGCCTGCAGAGCATTAGCCTGCACCTGATAGATTTTTAAAAACACTTTTATACATTTTCAAATATGTATTGTGGTAAAATACATATGACATATAATTGACCATTTCAACCCCTTTCAAGTGTTCATTTTAGTGGCATGGCTTACATTCACAGTGTTGTACATTTGCTGAATAGATTTTAAGTTCGTTTTAGTTTTTTAGACTATGTAGGAAGTTCAGCACAAAATCTGGCACACTGCAAGTGTTTAGGGACTTTCCATCTTTCCTCTCCCCCCCACTCACACCTCTCCAGTCCCCTGCCCAGCCTTCAGAAACTCTGAAGTCTGGAAGAGATCTTGGTTATCATTCTTCCGTGTAGTACGCGAGGCAGAATGATGGGACACTTTGAGGGACCTTGAGCACATGACTTCACCTTCTCTACCTCAGTTTCCTCATTTGTAAAACAGGGATTAGAGCAACTGTAAGAACAACAGGGTGGGGATTGACTGTGGGAACGGGGGTGGGCGGGGCAGTGGAGAGCAATGGGGGAAAAACTGGGACAACTGCAATAGAATAACAGTAAGAAAAGAAAAAAGCAGCATCTAGTTAATAAGGTTGTGGTAGAGGATATAACTCATGTGAAGCTCTCAGAATAGCTCTAGCCCCGTTAAATGCTCAGTAAGTGCTAGAGACAGCTTTTTATTGTTGCCACTGTTCCTGGGAAGGGCATGCCTCCGGGTGCGGAGGAGCTGGAGGCTGGCTCTGGCTGCAGATGGCTGCTTGCCCTTTTCTCTTCCCGTCACCCTGACCGCCAGTCCAGGATTGACAGAACAATGGAGGAGGAGGGGGAGGGGGAGGAGAAATAAAGCCTTCAGGAGCCCACAGAGCTCTTTGTTCCATAAAAAGCCTCAACTCAGGCTGCTATAATGGCCTCAGCATTTCTGTGTCTCTTTAACTTCTATTTCAAGAGTAGAGTGGGCGTGGGAATGTTTTCCTTTAGTTCAAGCCTTAAGTAGTTGTTGGGTAACAGCTGTTTTTATAGATAATCTTTGAGGCACTGAGATGCTGCTGAACAACAAATTTCTGGAAGTCAAATATGTCTTCCCTGTTTTATTCACCTGATTTTGTTTTTCTCCGTGCCTTTACTCATGCCGTCACTTCTAGAATTCTCTTTTCTACCCCTACTGCTGCCCCTTCTGCTCCTGTCAAAATCTTCCTTGTTGTCTTGCTATTGGTTCTCTCTTGGGGCTTTCTCTGTTCCCCTCAGTCAAAGCCAATCCTGTGTTCTTGGCGTGGTGTTGCACTCTGACCTGAGTGTTGGCCAGTTCTAAAGAAGTCTCTCCCCACCTGGATGCCAGGTTCTGGAAGATTCTGGGGCTTTTCCAATTTACCACCATTTCCTCAATGCTGTTAAGTAGAAAACTATAGTGAATTTTTTCTCTTTGTCAATCAAACATCCAAACACTTGACTTGTTGGGGGGCTTTCCCAAATAGGTAGGTGGAAGGGTCCCACCTCTCGCACAGAAGCCAGGTGAGGATGACGAAATCCACATTCCTTGTCCTCCGACTGATGCAATACAGGCAAGCTGTTGGCCAGGACTTGCATTGCTCATTTCTGCCCAAGCCTGATTCTCCAGCCCTTTTTTTTTTTCCAGCTTTGTAAACTACAATAGACTCTCTGGAAAATTCCTTTTCTGTTTAAGTTCATTAATCCTGGTTTCTGCTGATTGCAACCAATAATTCTTACGAGTATAGGATAAACATGCCAGGAAGTTCAGAGATGTTTATAAACTTTAGTTTGCTAAAATCCCATCTAATGATTGTCTGCTATTTATGCCTCCTCAGTATTTTGGACCCCCTTTGGGTACTAGCAGTGTGATCTTCCTTTTCCAAACCATTCATTTCCCTTCTTGGTCCACGTGCTTTAAATAGAGTTGACTCCAGTCCTAGCTTGTGGGGTGGGCATGTCTGGCCAAAGTACTGCCTCCTTCTGGCTATGTGATTGTTTCAGAGTGGAGCATGTGACCTCATCCAGGCCAATGAGCTTCAGTCCCGTTGCTGTAACTATTGAAAAAGAGATGTGTTCTTTTCCCCCTGGGGCTACTACGCTCATAGCAGGTAAGGCTGGAGTTCTCAGGGGCCACCACAAAGGTGAGTCAACCTGAGAGCTTGTGAGGGTTAGCCAATATAGAAGAAAGCAAAACTGAGACAAAGAGAAACAAATTTCTGATGATATTGCTGAAGGACCTGGGTTGAATTGTGCCTGATTATAATAATAACACCTGACATATATTAAATACTATGTCCTAAGTGTGAGTGTAAGCATTTCACATGCTGTATTAGTTTCCTGGAGCTGCCATAATAAAGTTCTAAAAACTGTTTAAAACAACAGAAATGTAAGAAATGTGTTGCCTCATAGTTCTGGAGACTAAAGGTTCAAATTCAAGATGTTGGCAGGACCATGGTCCCTATTCTGAACTGAATTGTGTCCCCTCCACACCTTCTTTAAATTTTCGTGTTACAGCCTCAGCCCCCAGTGTGATGGTATTTGGAGATAGGTCCTATGAGGAAGTAATCAAGTTGAATAAGTTCATAGGGTTGGGCCCTAATTTGATAGAATTAGTAACCTTATAAGAAGAGACACAGAGATCTCCTTCTTTCTCTCCACCAAGAGAAGATACAATGAGAAGGTGGCCATCTGCAAGCCACGAAGAGAGCGCTCCCCAGAAACCAACACTTTCAGACTTTGAGTTGTGACTTCTGGCCTCCAGAACTGTGAGAAAACTCATTTCTGTTGTGTTAGCTGCCCAGTCCATGGTATTTTGTTATAATAGCTCAAGCAAACTAAAACATTCCCTCTGAGATTGTAGGGAAGAATCCTTCCTTGCCTCTTAGAGATTTCAGTATCCCTGGATATTCCTTGGTTTGGACCTGCAGCATTTCAATCTCTGCCTCTGTCATCACATGTCATTTTTGTGTCTGTGTCTCTTCTTCTCTTACTGTAAGGATAGCAGTTATGTTTGATTAACTCTACTCCAGCATAATCTCATTTTAACGAATTTCTTTTGCAGAAGTGCTATTTCCAAATAAAGAAAATTGGAGATTTTAAGGGTTAAGAACTTCAACATATCTCTTTTTGGGGAGGGCACAATTCAACCCATAATGCTGCATTAACTCACTGAAACCCATAGTTATTATCATCACACAGTTCCTCACTCTTAGAGGGGAAGTAAAGCCCAGAGGAGGTAAGTAACACGCCTACAGTGAATAAGGATTTGAGCACAGATCAGGTGATATGGTGACAAAGTCTGCAGGTTTAGCCACAGCACAGACTTGCCCAAACTTAGCTTAGAGACATGATTCAATCAATTTTCTGGTTTGCTTAGGCCACTGTGAGTTGGGTTTTCGTCCCTTGAAGTGGTTCCTTCCCTCTACTACTTGCCTTCTCCTTTCCTGTATCTGACTGACAGCTGAGCCTCAGGACTTCACTCAGACCTGCCCCTTGAGGTCTACACTGGGTTCTAGAATTACTGCTTCCTCTTCCTTCCCCGTCCTTCCTCCCCATCAATATACTCTTTGTGCATCAGAGTCTAAGAACGGGGCTAGGAGGAAGCCACAGGGAATAAATCAATAGAGAGTGAGGTGTGATGTACAGATTGTAATTTTTTCCTAGGAGTTTTAGCTTTTAGAAGCAGGTTGTTAACCCATTTACTGTCTGTCTGGAAGAAATTCAGATAGTAAGACAGAGATGGAGGTCTTCAGGCCAAGTGGAGAAGAGCTTTAGGGTCAGGCACCTTCTTTATTCCTTTAACAATTCCAAACAGATGCTGTGTGGGGGTTTAGTGTGTGAGTCCCCCAGCTGGGGTAGATTGTAGTATCTTCTGGAGAGTGGTGATGTTAATGTAGTATAACAGTCTTGTACTTAGAAAGATTGCTGCTTCAGTTGATTCAAGATCTTGTATTTTTTCAAGTAAAATCTCTTCCCCTTGAAATTTCCTTTGCCTCATGTCAAACTTTTAAACCTTACCTATAATTCAAATGTAATTCAAATACCTTATACATAGAGGATGTTAGCTAACACCTTTCAGAACAGATTTCTCCTTAAGTAGCATCTACCACTACAGTGATCAGCATTTTTTTAAAACCAGAGTTAGATGTTTTTGCATTTTTCTCTTAAAACTGTCAGCTCCTAGACATAGGGGATGAATCTGAACCTTACTTCCTCTTGACTTCCTAATCTTCTTAACGGATGGTAGCCTGACACATTAGTTAAGGGCCCTAGAGTCAGAGAGACTTGGACTGGAGTTTCCACTGTGATAGTTGTTCTTTCTAGGGCTTTAGGAAGATGAACTAACCTGGCATTCTTAGTGAAAACATGGACATTACCCAATGCTGCAGAGCTGTTGTAAGGATTAAGTGGTATACAGATTGTAAAGCTCTTAACTCAAGTTCAAGACATCATAAAGTTCAGCAGAGGGTATTATTTTCTTCTTGTTATTTTTACAATTATCTCTCAATAGAAGGAAGTACCTTGCATGCAATTTAGTGCTTGCAAATCTGTTAGTTTTATTAGTTAGAACACAACATCTCCAAGCCAATAAGAACACAGAATTTCTAGCTAACTGTGCTCTGAAGAAGAGAGTTATATCCAGTTCAATATTCATGAATGGGCCTTTATTTCCCAGTGGCCCTTTGAGTTGAGGCATAGTCTTCTCAGTGGGCTTACTACTAGCAGCAGGGCTGATAATGGCTATCTCAGTTCATCTAATATCCCTTTGCTCTCTGGAATTGATAATTGCAACTTGAAATTTAGGGAGCTGTTTATTTGTTTCTTTATTTATAGGGAAGCAGCTCCTTTTATGTCCTGTTTGTTTGGAATCACTAAATTAGAGATGAGTGGGAAGTCCCAGCAGGGGCACTGGGAAAGCTTATTTCATAGGATTATGAATATTTTATGAGAAGTCGGGAAGAATGGGAGCTGTGGGTAGACTCCTCCAAACAGGGATGGAGAGTTTCCCGTCCTGGCTTGAGTAGGTCACTATCATGAAAACACCGGGGTCCTGAAATGAGGCTTGAGCTCTGGCTTTGGCACTTATTAGCTGCTAAACTTGTAATTTGGAAGAAATTGCTAAACCTCCTGAAGACTCACTCATTCACTCATTCCTTTAAGTTCTTATTGTGCATCAGACACCATTCTAGGATCCAGAGAGATGATAAGAAAGGAAATGGAAAAGAATCTTTGCCATCATCAAACTCATAGTTTCATGCAACAGAGATATATAACAAGTAATCGCAAATTTCCTTCTGTGAAGGAGGAAAATAGAAAGCAAGGAACTAGCAAAAGAGGTTGAGAAAGAGCCGCTAGAGAGATCAGAGGAAAATCAGGCAAGAGTAGAGTTCTAGAGGCCAAATGAAGAGAGCGTTTGAGGGACAAGAGGGTCATCAACTGGGTTAAGTGCTAATGAAAGGTGCTGCAAGATCAGGATGAGGGCAGTCATTGGAATTAGCCATGCAGGGGTTATTGATGACCTTGAGGGAAGTAGTTTTGACAAAAGTCTTATTTGGGTGGATTTAGGACAGAACGGGAGACATACTGACACACAGTATGTTTAGACAACTCTCTCAACACATTTTTCTGCCAAGAGAAGAAATAAAATGGAGAGGATTTTCTGGGTTGTTATTTTTTAATATTGGGAGAAAAAAATACCATATTTGTGGGCTGATGGAAACAATTCAGCAGAAAGGAGGAAGATGAAGATGAAAGAAAGAGAGAGGGGACATTTGGAAGAGCACTGTCCTTGATTAGACAAAACAAGATAGCATTTGGTATGCAAAGAGAGGGGTTGGTCTTACCTAGGAGCATAGGTGTGGGTGGGATGATAGGGGTACAGGAGTCCAAAGTCAGGCAGGTGGGTAGACATGAAGAAAAGGTGTGGAAGTTCTTTCTAGTTTTCTATGTGAAATAACCAGATTAGTTAGCTGGGAGTAAGGATGAAGCAACAATGTTAGAGGTTTAAGGAGAGAAGAGACAGGATGTAATATTTGTCCAAGAGAGTGGCTGGGTTAAGGAAGTACAGCATGGTGGACAGACAATAAGTAGAGCTTTGGGAATAATGAGAGGGTAAAATGAGACCAACCAGCATGGTAGTGTGTTTTTCTATTAGCTGAATGGAGAGCATCACAGAGAAGCTGGTGAGCTGGGTTGAATTAGAACCATGATTCAGTCAAGTACATATGACACAGCAACAGAGTGACAATGGAATTGAAGGTGTATGCAAGAAGATGACAATGCTCATGAACCAGGGAAGATAAGTAGGAAATGAGACGTGAGGGACACTGAAGAGGTGGTAGCGTAAATAGATTGAAGGCTCAGGTGTGGCCAAAGAATTGTTAAAGTTGGGACTCAGAAAGTAATGGTTAGAGAGTGGAATGTGTAAATTTGTGGTTATGCAAGAGTTGCAATTATTGGTAATGATAGGCTTGGAGTAGGACTGGAAAAAGATGAGACTGATAGTGGAAAGGAGGTCAGAATGCTGGGGGCCCAGAATAGGAGGATTTTCTATGGGGACGCTGACCTATACGACCTGTAGCAGGAGTTGTGTTAGGGAGAATGACAGTGACACAGGAACTAACATCTTCGGGAATTGAGGAGTGGTGACTGGGTTTAAGGAATAGGGCAAGTGACTGCAATATAAAGGGGGTAGTGTAGGTATTGTTTCATGATGTGAGAGTCAAAGCTTTAATTTTGGGGGGAAGGAAGGAGAGAGAATGAGTTTGAAGCATCAGTGAAGCCGTAAGGAGGGTATCTACCCCAACATGGCTTTGGTGCTATGTGAAGTAGAAGAGAAGAGAGCTCAGGCAAGTAACGTCCTCAAGCAAGAACCAGTTTTCGGTTAGAAGAAGGTGAAGGAAATGTTATGAGAAGAGCGTGAGGACACAGAGACAGTAAGTTCCAGATGAGAACTTAATGATGAGAGACCTCGAGTTCCAGAATCATAGTGAAATGATGTCAGGAGGTTCAGGATGGAAGATGAGTCCAGAAAACATGATAGAGCCATAAATGCATTAGGATCAGGGGATGAGTTGGGAGTTCTGGGCTTCCTAGGGTGACTGACATGAACAGGGACAAAGACTATAAGATGATCTTAATGGGCCTAGGGCAGGAACTGGGAAAGAAGCTAAGGAGCTTGTAAGGAGGAAAAAGGACGAAATGGTTCTTTTGAACTTGATGTCTAGTCTTTTCTCTTCTTGGGACTTAGCAGGTTGGGGTGGGGATGGGTTTGAGTAGTGGCCCCTGTGTTGAACTCAGCATTGTGTCTCCTTCTTGGTGAACAAGACTTTGCTTCTGAGTTAAGTTTTCAAGTGATCAATTCTTCCTTCCAAGTGAGCAAACCACTTTGATTATGATTTGATTTTTAGCAATTAAAGTTGCTTGCTTGCATTAATGTCTCCATAGCTCATTCCATTATCCTCTTGTCCCTTTGCCATGTGTTAATATCCACCCATTCTTCAAAGTTTAGAGCACAGGGTAAAACTTCTTCATGAAGACCTTAGGCCAGAGAAAGAAAGGCAGCATTTGAGTCCACTTGCCTTGGACAGAGGGAAAAACATTTAAGGCTGAAGAGTCATGGGGTGACCTGGACTTTCGTAGAGCAGCACTGTAGACATCCCATTGGAAGATGACGAGACGTTATCTCACTTTGCAAGAGATGGATTTTCCCAAGTCCAGGGATTTCTCTGATGCCTGAGGCTGAGATTGGCCCCTTGCCTGCTCTGAGGCTTAGTGCTCTTGGACTTCCCAATAGGGGATGCTCTTGCCACCTGTACCTTCTGGGCCTTTACTTCCTCACTTTGTGCATAGAGTTTGGGCTTTTCAGTTTTTTCTGGAGGCTTGACGACAGAGAATGACCTCTGCTAGGCCCCTTTAGCAGTTGTGCAGTTGCATCCTGCACAAGGATGCCCTGATGGGTAGCTAAAATCCAGCTTGCACTCTGCTTGGTGAGCTGTGTGCCTGCTGTCTGTGTTTGTCCAGCTGAAGAAGCACTTATTTCTAGTTGCCTAAGAAGGCCAGGTAGGCTGGAGCAGGCCTGAATCATCCCCTTTTCTGATGGCCCCAGTGGGCCTGTGATCCTCTCCATATTTAAACTTGTGTGTGTGTGTACATATGCTGCCTTTACTTCTGAGAATTCAGATCAAATGATCTGGCACTTTATTCTACCAGCAGCGATCTGACTTTTCCAGAATGTTAGATGCAGTACATCACTGGCAAACCCTCACGTATTCTTGGTCTCAGTGGTCCTTCTACCTTCTTTCTTCTCTCCCTTCCTTCCTCCCCTGCTCTCTGGCTTTTAGTTCATGCTACATTATCATCATTAGGTGTCCATGATCTTGCCTTCTTTATCCCTTTACATTTTACTTATGCTTTTAAATTGATTCTTCATTCTCATTCACTATGTTTCATGAGCATCTTTTTTTAAGGGGCGTGTGTGTGTGTGTGCAAAATGTAGGCTGTCATTCTGTGTGCAAATATTTATACTACAAAAATTGTATATCCTTATAAATCTCATTCTTGTTTTTTCACTCAGAACAATGTTTCTAAGATACGGCTTTGTGAAAAATTTTCTGTTGCTTTTCCCACCTCGCTGATTCTATTGGTGTTTTGATTTCATAGCTTAACAGTGTCAGGTGCAGGTGCCGTGTTCCTTTCTTGGTGAAATCTTCCCTCATTCTTTCAACGTTAAGCTCCCTCTTCTGGGCTCCTATGGCATTTGTTCATTCTTCTGTTATTGTAATTATGATCTCATTTTGCCGTTAACAATCTATTTATCTGTTTATGTTGAGCTCCTCCATGGAAAAGAGCAACATATATACATTTATACAATTCTAGCACCTAACATAACTCTTGGAACATATATTTTCAACACACGTGTGTTGGATAAATGAATAGTAATGATAATAGCTAACATTTCTTGGGTACAAGCTATATGTCAGGTATTATTCTAAGTATTTAATATCTATTGACATCACTAAATTAGGGATGATTACTATCATTGTCATTTTACAGAGAAGGAAACCAAGACATGGAATGTTCAAGTAAATTTAAAGTTCATGTCATTTGTAAAATGCAAGCACCTTATGCGATTAGTAAATGTGGAGCTGGGATTCTAACCAAGGCAGTTTGGCTACAGAGTCCAAGGTTGTAAGTCTTCTCTGCAGCAGCCTATGGACTGCCTCGGACCCCTGACTTCCAGTCCAGGGTGCTTCCCATGCCACTGTACAGGCTCAGTCTCTCGAATTTCTTTTCATTACTAGGTGTCTGTTAGGCATGGCTGTGAGTGCTATTATCTCATTCAATTACCCAAGAACTTGTTGGTGGGTATGATTATCACAGTTTTTATTGGAGGCAACTGGGGACCCAAAGAATATGGTAAATTTCCTTTGATCTCACAATTAGTTAGTGGCAGAGTCAGGATTTGAACCCAGGTCTGACTGATTTTAACTTCCATGCCTTTTCCATCATATCACATGGTTCCCAAAGAAGTCACCCTGGGTCTGAGATCCTTGCCACTCTGATTCCTTAAATTTGTTGGGGGAACTGATGGACATTTTGTGGAAAGGTGGGGTTCTTCTGGCATTGATGGGGTCCTAGGAATGATCTTCCATGATCTGTCACTTCCTCCATGATCTTGCCACTGGGAGCTTGGAGTCTTTCCCAGAATTCAAGTCTTTATCCCTCTTTCCCTCTCTCCCCTGCCAAGAAGTATATGTGCGTATGCTAAACGAAATAAACACGGCACAGAGAAGCACAGCATGAGGAAAGACGGCAGGTTCTCAGCATGGTTTTTAGGGTGTGGGGTGAAGCGGTTTAGGAGGTTCTTGGGGAATGTGCTTTCTGCTTTTTAGATTGTTGTATCATGATTTTCTTTGATTACATTGAACATATATTTCATTTAACATTACTCATTCATACATTTTAATAAAATAGAAGAATAAATATCATCCAGTTTTAGAATTTAAAAATAACCTCAGAAACCACCTTTTACCCAAGAGATCAAATAGGCGGTGAGCTTGGAGCAACTCTTCACTCCTTTACTGCATTGGATGTTGATTGTCTTTTGTTTTCTGCTCAGGAATCAGCTCTCCCACAGTCTCAGATCAGGTGCATGGGGTGGAGCAGCCGTAGTCTCTCCCCTCAGGGCTGGGTGGTTGACTCAGTGTCTTGGTTAGCTGGGGTGGCTATAACAAAATAGCATAGATCAAGTGGATTAAACAATAATTTTTTTCTCTCTCATAGTTCTGGGAGCTAAGAAGCCTGAGATCAAGATGCTAGCAGATTTTGTTCCTGGTGATATGGTGAGAACTCTCTTTTTGTCTTGTAGACAGCTATCTTCTTGCTGGGTCCTGACATAGGAGGAAAAGGGGAGGGGGGAGGGGTGGAGCGAAGTGGAGTTGGAGAGAGTGAGGGAGAAGGAGAAGAGGAGGGAGAGGGAGAGAGGGCTAATTCTGTTCTCTTTCCCTCTTCTTATAAGGATGTTAATTCCATCATGGGAGCCATATCCTCATGACCTTATCTAAACTCAATTGCCTGGCAAAAGCCCACCTCAAATACTATCACATTGGGTTTAGGGCTTCAACACAATACATTTTGGCAGCAACACAAATATTCAGCCTATAACGTCCAGGTTGACCTATAGGGAACCTATCTGTGTGGAATGCTAAATGTAGGCCAGCTCTGTCTGAAAGCAGACAGGTGCGTGTTCAGCACACAGGAAGCCAAACCCATGGATCAGTTCTCCCGTGGGGAATCAGGCCTGCATTGTACCTAGGCTGCTTTAAGTCTTGTTCTTGCTAAAAACTCCCTCACCCAGAATGGAGGCAGCAGAAGTTTACTGTGATCTGTGCTAAACCTCCCAAGTATGGGTATAACCAGTTCAACCACTTTTCCCCTTTATATTTGCAAGTATCCTTTCTCTTTGAAGTGATTAGTAACATTCTTTCCTTTGTTATATATAAAAGGTAACCACCTAAAGCAAACCTGTGCACAGTAAATGAGGGCCATCCTTGATGTACTGTACCTAGAATATCAAAAAAAAGCCTGTCCAGGCAGGGGTCAGGACCCTCTCTCTCACTTAGAGAGTGGCCATGCCATCCCTTTTTCTCCACCGGATTTCTGTAGTCTGTGTGAATTTGTTTGTTGTTTGTTGCAACCATAGCATAAACATCCACAACACATGGACCCCACAGGCGGAGTCTGCATCATTGACCCACTAAGGCATCACTGTTTCTAGGGCACAGTGATTGGCTTACCCTATCCAATCAGGACCAGTAAAGAGGGAATCCTGGGGTATTGCTTGAGTAACTAGATAAAGAATAATCTTTTTCCATTGAATGGGTAGCTGAAAGGACATAATCCTGAAGCCTAAAGTGGCTACAATATTGAGATAATATTTTAAACTCTGGAATTCAGCCATTGCCTGAAGCCAGTTCTATCCCTGGACTTTTTATTTCCATGGACCACTAAAATGTGAGCTCTGTGAGAGCTTCGTCTCTGTTGTGACCTCAATGCTTAGAACAATGTTCATCACACAACAGGGTTCAGTGTGTATTTGCTGGAGAAATGCTACATCAAATAATTCTTTTTCCCTCCTTAAGCCAATGTGTGTGGTGTTTGTTGTTGCTTGCAATCAGAGGAGTACTAATGGATAAATACTCATGGTAGATATTATTAATCAATTTTGACACTCTTTGTATGTGGCTCAACCTAGGTGCAGATTTTGAATCCTTTTTAACATGGTGCTTTGGGCAGACACTATCAATCATTAGAATTAGCAGGCAAGATAGAACTCATTTAGACTCTATATTAGTTTTCCATTACTGTGTAATAAATTAAAAAAATTGGTTGGCTTATAACAACATATATTTATCATCTCACAATTTTCATGATTCAGGAGTCTGGTTAATCAAGGTGTTAACTGGGCTGTGTTTCTTTTTGGAGCTGAGGTTCTGTTTCAAGCTCTTGTAATTGTGGGCCAAATGCACATCTTTGCCGTCAGACTGAGGCCCTCTTTTTCTGCTGGCTGTCAGCTGGAGCCACTCTCCGGGTCACACAGCTATCTCACAGGCTTCCCTCACTGCTTGGCAGCCCTGTTCTTCCAGGCTTGTGGGAGAATCTCATTTTTCAAGAAGGACCCAGTTCTTTTAAGGACTTTCATCTGATTAAGTCAGATCCTCTTCCTTCTGATTAACTGAAAAATCAACTAATTTGGGACGTAATTGCAGCTTTAAAAAACCCTCTTACTTTTCTCTTGGAACATAACGTACTCATGGCATCACATGCACACACCACACCTGCACTCAAGGGCATGTACACCAAGGGAAGGCATCTTCAGAGGCCACCCTAAGATTCTGCCTACCACAGCCCTGGCCTAGTTCAGGTTCTTTGTTGTACAGATGAGAAAACAGAGGCAGAGAGAAGGAAAGCAACTGCCTATGCACATGCAGTGCCCACTGGCACAGCTGGAGTTAAGACTGGTGCTCTTTGAGGTCACTGATTGAAGAACTACTGCTGAACCTTTCTCAGGTCTGCACAGACTCTGAACTTGTGGGAACACCCTCGGTGTTTAGTTATCTCTGTGACGTTCCATTCTCCCCTACTCCCACTGCACCTAGCTAACAGGTACACAAAATGTCGTTAGTGTTGATTTGACTAAAAATCCATTGGTTAATTTTTAGGAATATGGAGGCTGAGGTGAACTGATCCAATGCCTATTACCAAGCCAGTGAGGGATTCAGACACTGAAGGAAGCCTTACAGGACTCTGATGAATCATTAATAGAGTCCCTGTCAGTGATAATAGTATCTCTTCTTCCAGCAGCAGCTGTGACCTTTAAGAGTTAAGAGTCACCATGGGGACCCTTCCTAGAAGGCTAGGCCCCCTGCTTCTCAGTTATGGTCATGCTGGGGCTTGTGGAAGAACATGATGAATAGGTAAAAGGATGTTAAAAATGTCAGCTAAAGACCCCCAAATGATTCTCTTGGGAGTCTGGTAGGATCACAAGAAGTTTTCCTTCATCATCTGTTTTAGGATTTCGAATAGACTTTCTGTCTCTTTTCATAGTCCAGGCTTATTAATATGACATATATATTTATCTGAGTTAATGTGATAGCAAGTAGAATCACGTGGGAACTATATATAACATATGAAACATATGCCATAAATATTAATGTTAAATATATACGTTAAAAAATTAAAAATATAAAACATATTTTGTTACAACTTTCCAGGGACTACACTTTTCATGGGAAAAACTTTCCTGAGATTTCAAGACCTATACAATTTCCTGGAAAAGAGTTTAATGCATTGATATTATTTAATTCTGAGCTTAATTCTTGAGACCACCACATTATCTGAAAAAGGTAGACTTTTAAAGAATAATAAGGAAAACAAATGGTTTGTAGAGTGAGGAACAAACATAGAACAAGAAAGAAAAGTTTTTTTCCAAAAAATGTAGGATTCTGAGAGGCATTTTATTGGTTACTGTATGAGTTTTCTATTACTGTATAACAAATCACCCCAAAACTTAGTGTCTTAAAATAAGGAACATTTATTATCTCACCATTTCTATGGGCCAAGAATCCAGATGTGGCTTCAATGAATGCTTCTGGCTCAGGGTCTCTTATAGGCTGTTATCTAGGTGATAGCCAGGTTTGTGGTCTCATCTCAAAGCTCTCCTTGGGGAAGAGCCTCTTCTAAGCTCACTCACATGGCTGTTGACAGGATTCCTTGAGGACTGTTGACCAGAAACATTAGTTCTTCTTTTACATGAGTCTTTCTACAGGGCCACTGACAACATGGCAGCTGGGGCTTCCCTCAGAGAGAGAGTGGAGGTGGGGTGGGGGGAGAGAAATATGTGTGTGTGAGAGAGAGATGAAGAGAGAAACAGAGAGAGAGAGAGAGAGAGACAGTTTTTGTAATTTTAATCTTGCTAATCTTGGAAGTGGCATGTCAGTGCTTTTTCAGCATTCTCTTCAATCCTTAGAGTATTTGGCTATTTGAGCCAATAACCTAGAGTAACCCTATTTAGATCTTCCTCTCAAAAACAAACAACAAACAAATTAATGCTCACCTAATGTCTGCAAAATTAAATGTCCCAATTAAAGAGCTCCGTCCAAACACAGTGGACTCTTCTTGCAAAAGCAAATTTAATCTTCAAGCCAGATAACAAAAATTCCTTATTGCTCTAAAGATGGTAGATTTTTGAACTTAAAAAAATGTTAAGACAGGTTCTCTAGGAAGGCTTATATAAAACTTCTTCGTAATGCATTTGACTATATTTTATCAAAGAATTCTCCTCACAATTATTTTTGCTAGGTTATTCCAGGTCCTCTCTTCCAAACAAGGCCATGAAGACCCCTGGGATTTAGAGGTATGAGCCTGGACGAGGCTCCAGGCACTGATGGCCTGAGGCTTGTTCTCGTAGCCAGTGGTTAAACGGCATTAGTCAGACTGACTCTGGCTCTCACTGTTGTTTTGAATAATTTGTTATGAAAACAGAGACTCCAGAAGCTCCTATGTCTGGCTCAGTCTGATCATTTCACATGTTAGAAAGGGAAGATAAAATGAGCTAATCATCACACGCTTACTCAATTGTTGCAAACAAAATGCTAGATGGTCCTCTTTAAAGATAGTTCACTTTAGCCTCTTGAGTCATCTCTCAAACAACCAAGAGTCTTCCTAATGGATTTCAGGAATTAAACTCTTTAATTTTCCTTATCAAAGGTCCCTTATTTTGTATGTTTGAGAACAGTTGAACCATATCCTCTTCGGTCCAAGATTTTGGCATCTTCAGCTAAGTTCTGTACTGCTTGGATGACTAGTGCTAGACAGCAAGCTTCATGAAGGGAGAAGTCACATCTGTCTTATTCATTTTTGTGCCTCCACTTAACCCTGAAGCTGCCACTGAGCATTCATACCAAAAACGTCCATTGAAGAAATAAATTTCTGAAAATCGATTAGGGAATGTCTAGTAAGATTGAAAAATGAATGGGATACTCAAGTAAGATTTATGTAATATAACCCTAGACCCTAGAGCTGGAAGGGAATGTTGAGAATCAGAGATACAATGGTGGAAAGAGTCTTAGGAATACAGAGTGGATTTTAGTGGAAGGAAAACAGAAGGATCCAAAAAACCTAAATGCCCACCTTGGCCTGTGATTCTCTAGCTGAGGGTTTTGGAAAGCCATTTTGTTAGCCTGAGTATCAATTTCTTTATCTGTAAAAGGGGTCAATGACACAGAGAGACTCATAGAGTTGCTGTGAGGGTCAGATAAGATGACATATGTAAAAGTACTTTGTATATTTTGGACACTACATAACTTTGGTGTAGAAATGAAAGAAAGGAAATGGTGATCTAATATGAGTGAAAGGGGAGCATTTGATATGAAAACTAGCCAAGTAGAGGGCCCTTCCTTAGTCAGTCAACTCTAAGTATTGGGAGATCTTGAGGTCTTATCTGGTATATTCACCAGTGGATGTCAAGTTAAAGAGCATGCATCTTTGAAGACTTGCCCATGTTTTGTTGGGCTGATCCACAGTGTCTCTGATATTGATGATGACAGTAATAGGGGACAGTGGTGGCAGGGAGGCAAGGCTACACTATATTCTAATCTTGACTGAAGAAGCCCGGCTGAGAGAGCTCTCTTAACCTGAAGAAATCTTTAACAAGCTCACTTTGAAAACTCTGGGAACAGGAGAACTCTGGGTTTCTCCAGAGCTGTGAGACAATACATTTCTGTTGTTTAAACCACGCAGTTTCTGGTATTTTGTTACAGAAGCCCTAGCAAACTAACACAGATACTAACATTTTAGCTATTTTAAAGCCACCAGTGATATTCTGCTAGGGGTGGTAGGGTCAGGGGGAAGTGATGGGTAGCAATGACTAACCATTTTTGGAACTGGTATTCACTTCTCCTGGTATTCATTTCTCCTCTTTGGGTGAATATTAACTGGGATTCCAGAAAGTGTTTACAAGGTTCATTTCCCTTAGGTGAGGGAGAAATGTGACTCATATTAAAGTGAGTAAATAATGACAATAATAAATGTTTTTAAGGACTGGGAATTTACCAAAATAGGTACATTGTGTGAAGTAGCCAGTCTGAATCATCAGATACTTTCTAAAGAAATAAAAACATTTAATATCCACAATAACTAAACCATAGTAAACAACATGCTTTCTATTAGGAATCCTTAAGGCACTTGAGTTAATGATTGAATATAATATTGATTTTTTAATATACAAATCTGGTATTGTATTTAGAGCTGAAAATATTCTTCAAATGAAGTTTTCTAGTAAGTACTGCAATAGTCTATCTAGTTACTTTTATAAAAGCACTCAGCTGACTTTTAAAAAACTAATTTATTGTTGATACTATTACAGATGTCCCCATTTTCCCCTCCTTTGCCTGCCTCCACCCATCTCTCACCCCCCCTTCTCTCTGGCTGTGCTCACACTATTTGTGTCTATGACTTATGCATGCATATACAAACTATTCTTAGGCTAATCCCTTTACCTTTGTTTAGCCAATTTTTTAAAAAAAAATAAACAGGTATTTTTTAAACTGAACTACAGGGAAAATGGGTTTTAAGCTGTTACAATATATATTTATTATATTGGATATATGTATATATCAATTAAGAGATTCACCATCAATTTAATAACTTAATTGCTTTGTTAAATGTACATGTGGATTTTAATATAACCCAAGCATCAGAAATAGTAACACATTATAAAAACATGTATTTTAGAGTTAAGGCAACAGAGCAAAAAGCATATAGACTAAAAAATGCCCTGTAGTCCAACACGTTTGGGAAATGCTCCATACTCCTTCCCTCTTAGAGAATCACAAGGCATAGTGCAAGGTAATTTTCTTCTGAGAAGCCCAAAGGCAGACAAATATGATATTGATTAATTTAGGATTTCACCACTACTTGGTCTTGGAATCCTTCCCATGCTGAGCATCCTTGTAGGAATAACTTCATTTTGGAAAATGGTGGGAAGACAAATTTTGCCGAGACTTCCTTGCATTGACACATCTGTCTGATATTGCGATGTTGAAGCAAGAGAAGTTTTCCCTGTTTTGCCAGCCCCGGACTGGCCAGGATGCTGCTGAACTTGGTGTTAGAAGGTAGAACCAGGTGGTAGCCTCCAGTGTGGAGGTCACTGCTGGCCATGGCTGCCAGCATCTCAGCTAGGCTGCTGTCTCCTCAGTCTCTGGGTCTCTAATGGCTTCAGATCTTGGCAGAGGGCACCTGGGCACTGTTGGGTGATGGCATAATATGAGTGCTTTATACTTACAGGATCTGAGGAGTTTCCTGTTGCTGACTGCCCCTGGAAGTTCTGCTCAGTAATGGGCCATCATAAGAATTTGCTTAATATTTTATCTTATTCTTCTTGCCCACCCCTTCCCCTCAATCTGCCTGTCTGGACTCTTGCCTACTTTCCCACTGTACAAGAAGTTCCCTTTTCTATCCTAACTTTTCTTGCAAGTTGATGTTGCTTCTTTGAGATTATTATTGCACCAGTTGGTTTTCCAATACTCTTTGAATGAAGTTGCTGTGGCATATTGATTGCTGATTTTTCTACTTTTTATAAAGAGCATTCATTAGCAAGAGAGGCCTGTTCATCAGGCAGAAAAGCTCTGTTGCCTCTCTAGCTAATCCATTTCTGTGAAAATTTGATAACCTTTAATGTAATTTAGAGATTTAAGAAGCTGAACACGTTTTTGAGGCTACCGGAAAAAAAATTGCTCTGGGGAAATAGCATCTTGTAAAAAGCTTTTGCTTGGATATTTCTTTGCGCCTAATAGGAAATGAGATCCAGTTCACAAACACTTCATTGCTATCGTGATTAGTGCGTTAATCACTTTCTTGTTTTGGGGGCTTAGATCGAGGTTTCAACACGAGAATCACCAATCTTTAAAACACAGAGTTCACTTTCATATTCTCCTGGGCTCGTTAGGGTCAGGCTGAAAGTACCCAATGGAAGACCTGGTGCACAGCAGGGAAGTCTTTTCTCCCCCCTGTGGACATCTTTAGAATAACAGCTCGGATACACGCGTAAAAAAATACGATGGCCCAGCGTGATAACCAAGGCAGGACTCAGGTGGAACTCCACGCAGGCCACGATTGTCATGCTCATGTCAAGCACCGGGGGTGCACCGGTGAAAAAAAAGTGATTGATGGCATTGAACTTGCAGAAGGATAGTCAAGAGGTGGGCCACAGAGTAACAATGACTCTATTAAAAAATCTGTGAATGCTGAGCTGGCTGCTCATGAGATGCCAACTCTTGGAGATATGACTAAGAAATGTACCTAAGAATGGCTCATTTTTCTCTGGGTAAATTGTACCTCAATAGAAAGTGTGGGGGGAAATAGATATGCAATTTAGAAAAAAAAATCTCCAGTTAAGTTACTTTTCCTTCAGTAAAAAAAAGAAAAAAAAAAAAGGTGTGTTGTTTTGGTCAAGCGTGCAGGCTCTGGAACTAAGTTAAAGCCCTGGATCCATGGCTCTGGTCTCTGGCACGAGCAGGCTGGGTCACTGCTCTGAGTCACAAAACATGGAAATAGAGATTTTCGGTTTTTCATAATCTGAAAATGGGGATTATTTTATCAAGGTTCAATGAGCTAATGCGTTTTCTCTGTGCTGGCACATGGAAGGCCTATCTATATTAATGCTTAGCTAATAATAATCCTGATTCTCTTTACAGGCATATAATAAACTTTCTTATGTGAAAGAAGAACACCTATGGCATTTGTTTATAGAGTGATGCTATTATGTATGACTCACAGATTCTCCCATCAAGATTTTGCCAGAGACTTATTCCCATTGTTTAATTGGCTCCAGTTTCCCTTTTTCCCTTTACAATTCTTAGGGCGAAGTTCCCATTTTTCTACCAGTTTCCCTGCTTCCTTTTCATGTGAAAACTCATTAGGATCAAGGAGGTACATCTCTTATTTTTCCTTCTTTTATAAGTCACTGGATTATGATGCTAAGATAGACTGAAGCTACTCCAATTTCTGATAACCTGTGATGAAGTTTTGCAGAATAACCCGCCTCAGATAGAAAGCTTATGTTTGCTTGTTGAATGGATCTTAACTTTAAAATCACTTTTACAGATTGACATCTGAATAAAAATTGCTTTGCACTATCCTGGATTGAAATTTCCTGAATAAAATGTTTACAAATTGCATTTAAAGAGCCCATAATATGCTTTAAACTGTTCCTAGGAACAATGTAGGAAGTAGATGCATGAAGAAATGCACTTTACAGAGTGTTCTTAAAATTATTTTGATCCTTGTATCTCCTACTAGAAAAAAGAAAAATATAAAATAGAAGCTGTTGTAGATTCCTACAGTTTTAGGTACAGATATTACTTACTTTTATTGAAGGAAAAAAGAGATTACATCAAGAAAGAAAGTTCACACTGTAACAGGTAAAAAAAAATCAAAAGGAATAATGAGGACATTCTAGGGAAAGCAGTTGTAGTCACATCAGAAACAGTTTTAATAGTTCTAGGAGCCAGTGAAGACAAACCTGGGGCTATTTGGAAATATTTATTATTTTTATAATAATTTAAACCTTCATGTGCTAGAAAATACTAAGCTCCTGAATGTGACCATACTCATAACCTCCTTCTTATTTGTCCCTGACCAGTAGCTTTAGAAAGTTTGTGGGTAGCTTAAGAAATTGTGTATAGATAAGAAAACAATATGTTCATTTGGTAAATCATTAGAGGTCTTATCTTTTTTAACATCAATAATCTTAGGACTGATTGTCTATCCTGAAGATAAAGTCAGAATATAACCTTGGTCTATGGGACAGAATACAAACCTGTTATTATTGGCATCCCTGATTCTTTCAAATTCTTTGATATGTAGATATCCACAGCCACGTAACCTTTTAGCAATAAAGTAGGTGACAACTTTACTTCAAGTCAAGCTGCATACAAGATGCTTCCTTGGAGTGAGTTTGTAACATAAGTGAATAAAATTTGGTCTCTTTTTTCAAGCAGTTTTGAATCTCATGGAGAAGAGAGCAAGATGGTGTGCAAGGATCACTAGATTTGTTTTAGGCATGATGGGAAAATGAGAACACTGTACATCATTTTACTTTAACAATTCTGATATAAGTCATCTGGACGATACCTTAATAAAAGATGAGAAGCCATTTAACATTATATGGGTACTTTTCAAGCACATTGTAAAGTCAGAAGAATTCATTATATGTAATTGTCTATGTGTGTATGTGCATAAAATTATTTGGTCTATTATAAAAGCATTATTTCTTTAAGTGCTTTAAGGTGGTAGTCTATTGTCTCTTCACTCCTATTGCTTCTGACAATAAATATGTTTATATTCCTACTTTTCTTCTGCCATTCACAATGTATCTTTTTCTTCTGGATACACTGAAGATTTTCCCTTTATTCCTGTTTTGAGCAATTTGATCATGATGTATCTTTTGCCTGTTTTTTTTTTTTTTTTTTTTTTTTTTTTTTTTTTTTTTTTTTTTTTTTTTTTTTTTTTGGCTTGGAGTTTCTTGTGATTCTTGGATCTGTGGATTTATAGTTTCATCACATGTACAAAATTTTCAGCATTACTTTTCAAAAAAATTTACATCAACCTTGTTTCTCCTGTTTTTGAGGGACTCCAATTACACATATACAAGCCTTCTTGAGTTGCTCCACAGCTCACTGATGTGTTGTTCAATTATCTTTTTGATTCACCTTTCTCTTGTTTTGGACAGTTTATACTGCTGTGTCCTCAAGGTCACTAATCACTTCTTTCGGAATGTCTGATTTGTGGTTAATCTCTCCCAGTGCAGTTTTTTCTTTTTTTACCATCAGATTCTGTAGTTGTCTAAGCTTTCACATTTCTATTTATCTTTTTTGAACATATGGAGCATAGTTATGCTAATTGTTTAATGTTTTTTATTGCTCATTATGACATCTTTGGCCGTTCTTGGTTGGTTTTGACCATTGATTTTTCTTCTCATTGTGGTCATGCTTTCCTGCTTTTTGTAGATGTGGTAATTCTGGTGGGAAGCCAGGTGTTGTGGATGTTACCATGTTTGGTGCTAGATATTTTTGTATTCTTATAAATGACCTTGAGTTTTGTTCTGGACCACAGAACAAAATTGCTCAGAAACTGATTCTATCGAAGCAAGTGTTTTCTGCGTACGCTACCCAATGCATTATGAACGTTGAGGTGTTCCAGTCTGGCTGTTGAGAACAGGCACAATTCTCAGCCTCATGTGAGCACTGAACATTGTTATTCATAACCTTTTCAGTATTTCCCTTCCTAGCTTTTTTTTTGTGTGTGTACAGATCAGTACTCAGCTAAGTAAATGAGGGGTTCCTCTACAAATCTTGGGATTTCCTCTCAGTATAATTCTCTTTCTTCAGGATTCTCTTGTGGAAAATCTAGATGCTTTGGTCTCTCCAGATTTTCATCTCCATTTCTTTTAGAAACTCTACTAAACTCTTCTTGAGTGCTCTCTCTCTCCCTGCATTGCAGTGTGGAAGTTTCTCAAGACAGAAAGCTAGGGAAATTGTGTTTTTTGCCTCTCAGAAATCATTGTTCTTTACTAGCTGATGTACAGCATTTTGTAAACTAGTATTTCATATATTTTGTCCATTTTTTCTTGTTTCAGAAAGGAGGGTAAATCCAGTTCTGGTTCCTCTATCTTGGCAAGAAGTGGAAGTTCTGGAAGAGATTTTTAATTGGATTAAATAGTGCAAGAGTTTTGAAGTTGTCCAAATTATACTATATCCAGGGCACTATGAAGTTTTATTTTATACTACCAGTAATGAAAAATAGATAGGCTTTGAAGTTATAGCTTTATTTGAATCTTGGAACTATTATTTAGTAAGTATGTGGTCTTGGGCAAGACACGTAACTTCCCTCAACCTCACTTTTACCTTTTATAAAATGAAATTTGGAAAAATTTACCTTAAACACAGAGAATTCTATGCAATGTTTTATTTTTATAGCAAAAATTTTAAATATAGATTGGGTACTGTTAAAACAAGTCAGAGTTAAACTATAGTTTGTTCTTCCATGAACCACCTAAAAATAATGAGATAGATTTCTAGAATTCTTAGGGAAAATGTTAACAACATACTGTTAAGTGAGTAAAACATTTTGCACAAACAATGTGTGGTGTGAACTGATTTTTAATTAAAAAAATTGGGTGTATGTGTGTTTATGTGAAGAAAACATCATAGGGATGGTATATGGCAAACTAAGTTGAGTAGAACTAGAAACATAGAGAATCCATTTTTAGTTTCAAAAATAGCTGTATTGAAAAAACAGTGGATGCATATTAATTTTTTGCAATAAAAAGTGAATAACAAAAGCAAGTAAGGTTCCTAAGAGGTACTAGATGTCCTCGGCACAATTTACACATCAATGCTCCATAGCTGACAGGCTGGGAGCACTTATATAGTCAGACAAAGTTAGGTGGGTCCATGTGCGGCAGTGCGGGAGGGCACTTCCCGGAGGGACCAAAGTGTTGGATAAGAGGGACTTGGGAAGGCATCTTCTAGGACTCAGGTTTGTGCTGGGTGACTCTAAGAATGATTTGGGGAGTGAAGGCAAGTTCTCTTTGGAGTGTTACTGGGAATCCATTGGATATTTTGGTAATTTGTACCGAAGAGGGGAGAAAAATGAAGTGGATAAAGGAGTGTTTACTAATTTTGGCAATTTTTTTTTGGTTGCCAAGAGTCTTTGTCTCTGTCTTTTTCAGACATCCTCACAGAGTGGCCTTTGTTCTGTCCTGTTCCATCTCAGTCATGGAGTGACCTTGTCTAATGATTGCTTATATTCTGTGAAGGTTGTTTATGTTCAATTGAGTACATTATGGTTAATATGTCAGTCCTCATCTCTGGGGCCATTTTATAACTTCTCCATACCATTGATAATTCCCTCTCTCCATTAATATTTTCATTTTGCTGAAGATGAGATGACTGTACCAAGCCCTGGAGTTAATTAGGCTGGAATATTGGTTCTAGTTCTATAGACTTTACAGTGGTTCTCATATACTGGAATAATGCTAAGCTGAGCAGGAAAATGCAATTTGTTTTATATAGGACTTTTGTCTTTAGATTTTCTTCCCAGGCAAGTGAAGACTGATTGCCCTCCCAATGGTTTTTCTACAAAAATAGGGTATAGCTGAGGTCTATGGGTTGAGTACCTGTTCCCTTGAGTACCTGTGGTGCTATGTGCTGAGACAGGAGCAAGGAAGACAAGATTTATTAGTTAATTATCTGCTAAAGAAGAGAAGAGCTTCCCAGAGGGGAAAGTTTCCATGTTGCAAACTGGGAGATTTCTTACTGACTGTGTGTGCATGCATGCACATGTGTGTGATGAGGGCATTCATATAATGTCAATCACACCCATGTTGAAATAGTCCTTGTGAGTGACCATTACTGTTAGCATTTAGTGAGAGTTTATTAGTGCCAGGTACTATGATTTCTATTCATTATCTCACCTATCTATCTATACTGGAAAACAAATGAAAAAAATCTCATTAGATATGTATTGTTATGAGAAACAAATTTTGAAAGCTTAATTACTTACAAAGGGACACTGCTGGTGAGTGGCAGGGTTGGTTGAGACATAAACCAAATTCTAAAAGATTCTAAATCTTGTGCTCTCAGATACTATTTTCCAATGGCATATGCAATTAAAGCAACATTTTGCATATACAGATACTTATAGATACTAGGCTCCATCTAATGTCAGTGAA
>VMDR010003038.1:0-79173 GCA_007922815.1 Macrotus californicus | reverse complement strand
GCTCTGTGTCTGTGTATCAAGCTCTTGTTGGAATAATCTTCTAAATGATTGAAAAAAATTATCTTCTTCAAAGAAGAAGAAAGTAAACGAATGTCAGGTTTTCATCTAGAGGCAACACACACACACACACACACACACACACACACACACACACACACACCACCCTCCTGCTCATAGATCCTGAAGGGATGAATCTGGTAAACAGTGTATGCCTGCAGGTCATTCTTTTTAAAAGTCAATTCAATGGGTATTCTTAAAAGCCTTTTATCTTTAAAGATCCCTATACTGGTGTTTGAATGGGTTTGAATGGATAAAAACATGCCTAGCGTACGTACAGTAGATGTTTATTACATGCTCATTACATACTTTTTGGCTAAGTGATTCAAACAGGATGGATTGAAGAGGGGAGAGAAGGGAGACAGGGAGGCCAATTAGGTGACTATCTCAATAGTACAGCAACAGGTGATAAGGACTTATTTGGGGGCAGTGAGATGAAAAGGGCAGACACTAGGGTCACTCTGTAGGTAGAGTTGACTTCCTTATTGAATATTCCTTAGCTTCCCACTAAGAGATACCATTGACAACCAGCCACTAACTTCCTTTTTTTCTCTGACCTTGCTAATTTGCTATGAAACAGTTTGTTCTCTCCTAATCATCTTGGAAGTAAACAAAACTAAAGCACTTCAGTAATTAAAATAAGTTCTAGTCCAATAACATTGGAGGCAATTGCTATACTCTTCATGCTATATTTTACAGATAAAACATTCATTTAACATAGTTCTATATAGGCAAAAACATATTGAAATAGACATTCATCTTCAGAAAATAAGATAAAAAAGAAAAGATCAGACTCTCTATCACCTATATCTGTTTGCCCATTACACGTTGCTACTTTGAGAACCTAGGGAGAGCAACTCCTAAGAAGTCTAAGCCTTTTTGTTGAGAGTGGTTCTTTGATGAACCAAACAGATCTCTCCGAAAGCAAGAAGTTTCTCCTACGAGCAGTGTGCTGGTTCCCTTTCACTGGGGGACAAATGGGAAACAGAGTCCTTGGTCCCCTCCGCAGATTCACTCCTATATGCAGAATTCATGAGTGTCTGCTAGGGTTTGTCCTCGAAAATTGCATGGTTTCATCTGTTGATGATGCCTGTGAACTACTTGTGGTTGGGGAGAGAGGGGTCAAAAGGAAAAGAGGTCATCTGAAATCTAATACAGACTCTCAGGTGTTGAGAGAGAAATTCAGAAATTGAAACAAATGTTAGTTCAATTCAATGATTGTGTATCAAGTGGCTGCTATGTGTTTACTGATGAGCCTTACAAAAATTCTTACGTTAAATTGTCAAGATTTTTAAAATTTCTGCTCTGTGCATTTGACCTGCTGTAGGCATTCCTTCTTTTGGTGCATCCTAAGTTCATCAGATATGTGTCCTCCATCTTCCTGGGCAGTTAGACAAAGAATCCTCATCCTTGTTCCCTGTTACCTCTTATGTGTGTCTTATAAGCAGCCAGATAGAGCTGCTGAGAAAGAGTGCCATTCTACATGTAGGATTTGGTATCAGGAGGAAGTATTTGGTGGAGACCTAATCACATATGTTTGGATTGTGGTTTGGTGAAAGAAACTGAAGGACAGTTAAGTCTACATGAGGAGATTTTAAAATTATGGCTCATGTGCAGCAGCTGAAAAACTATGTCAATGTTCCTTCTGCTCACGTGACCTGCTACTTATGTCATTTGTTTCAAAGTTACAAATGACCTTGTTAGTATTGTGCTTTCATTTTGAGGATTTCAACTTTTTCTTTTCCCATATGCCCCTATAAATAAATCATGGACATTGGGATTGGTGGAGGGAAGATAACTCACCACCTGTGGAAATAAAGCATTGGAAATATGCTCCAATGTAGTACCAGGGCAGGTCATGTGGAGACAGATTGCAAACAATTCCTCTTAAGTACACCCAAGGACAAGCCAGAGTACTCCCTGGTGCCTTTGAGGTCCATGTGCATTCCAAGTGCTAAAAATAGAAAAGGTTTCAATAAGTTCTGCCAAATGCCTTGTCCTGGCAGGTTTTCCTTTTATTATTCCCCTTTACTGCCAACAAGCAACACCCTCATTGCCATGTGCAGATCAGTGGCTATGCAATCAACAAAATCAATCAAAGAGGCAACAATTGGCTTTTAGGAACTGGCTCCACGCCCACAGTTCCACGGTGAAGGCTTCTGTGGGGATTACACTCAGCCAAAACTGCCAAGGACACATTGAGAAGGATCTGTACTGGGACATTTTATTGTCTTGAGCTCCCAGGCATTCCTCTATGAAACTTAGGGACTATTTTTGACAAGGAAGTATGAATTTGAGGTATTTGGTGTGAAGTTATCATCTCTGTGTTCCTCAAATTTGAAATGATTAAGACCCATTTGTAGTAACTTGTCCTGGATTGGGAAGTGGTTAGAGCAAGGGTGCACACCCAGCCTTGGTGCCTCTGGTTCTCCATCTACATCTGTGGGGGCCACCTCTCAGCCATCATGAAGTTCCCACTAAAGAGACCACAAAGCTTTCTCAATCCAACCTGCCAGGAATTCCATCATCACTAGTCTGTGAATTACATCCCATTTGCCTAGATTAGGGAGCTTCAGTTCAGATCTGCCCCAGAGAGCTTATCCCAAGAAAGCTGAATTTAGGACATGGTTTTTTTTTTTTTTTTCTGCCAACCCCTGGAGAGGAAATCAAACCTTAGGGTAGTCCAAAAACTTCCCCGGGTTTTCAGGACATGTCAGGACAAGCAATGCTGACTGTCTTGGCCTCACCCTTGTTTGTATTCATCATAGATCTGGATTTATTTCCAGAGGAGAAAAATGCCAACTTTGTCTTTGTTCAGGTTTCACTCTCTCATTTTAGGCTGTGCTATAATAGAGTCCATAATTTTTATTTTAGTGAAAAAATGGTTCCTTGTGACTAGTAATACTCTCCCGTAACTAGGTGAAAGTATTTCTGTTGAGGTAACAACATTCATTAACCCAGTGCTTACTTATTAAGTACCAAGCATTTTTCTAGTTGAAGATCAACAAAGAAGAACAGCACAAGGGTCCTGCTTTTCAGAGAATGGAGGGCGAACCCTAGCCGATAGCCACATCAGTGCGTAATTCTCATGCAGTGTGGACTGTACTTGCAGCAAGGAAAATATGGACCAGATGCTGTGAAAACACAAAGAAGGAAACACCTAGCACCTGGGATCTCCAGCAAACTTCTCAGAGGAGGGAAGTCATTTACCATGGTTATTGTTTTACACCAGACATTCTCAGGGGTGTGAAAGGAACATCAAATAGTTCAAACAACTCAACCTGTGCATCATGAAACTGGTGACTTTTAAAGTTTGCCACTTGGTTCTGTAAAAGCTTCCAGTAGAATTGTTCAGAGGAGAGTTGCAAGGGGTGACTCCCCCCCATCACATTGTGATTCAGGCTTAACGCTACATTGAACCATCTTGACAACCTCTGGATCAGATTTGATTTTTGGTTTTGGCTTTGGCCTTCAACACATGTGGTATTCTCCTTCAAGTATCACATACTCAGGTCATGTGATGGCCTGGCCCAACAAGGAGGGCACCACTGGTCTTGTAAATGGTTGAAGCATGACTTAGAACCTCCAGGGAGTAAGTGAGAGAGCTGTCTCAGTTGGCTCAAACTCTTGGGATGCCTTGGCTTGTCTTCATTGAAGGTATTCAGGATAAGCCTTGGCAGTCAAATCTGGAAAGCCTCGGGAGCAATGGGGATGATCTTTGCAGATCTTCCACTGGTGCAGCCAAGGGGAGGATCCTAATTTAGTAGTTTCTACTTTGGGTAAAGACACATGGTCTTGGTCAAGCGTTTACTGCGGCAATGTAGTGAGTTATGTGTAAAGTGGGGGTCTAGCCTGGTGGGGGTTGCCTCTTCCCTCAGGGTTTAGCTGAGGCGTTTGCTACTCCAGGATGCCTTCCTTCACCGCCCATTCTCTTGACACAGCCTCCATAGGCCCTGGTGGCCTTGAGGAGAGAGTGAGCTGGGTGCTGTACCTAAGCCTTACTGGGGGAACAGGAGTGGTGTGTTTCCCTCCAATCAGATAATACCTGTAGAAATGTAAAATGGTCCCCAGGCTCATTATCTTTGCCTTTCTCTCTCCTAAGCTCCAAAGGCCCTTCTTTTGCCTCTGTAACTTATTCCCTGAGCCCATGCCGCCCAGCTGGCTCACCTTTACTACCTCTGTGACTTTCTAAATAAACTTTCTCTTATTATTCGAAAAAATAATAAAATAAAATGTCAGCTGAAGTTAATTCCCAAAGAAACTGTTCTGTGTCAGTTCTGGATTTAATTAAGAGAAGAAGAGATGAGCTCATGATGTGCAGGATACAAGGCATTAACTCACCTAAAGGAGAGTCTTGGGCAAGATGGCGTCCTAAGGTCTCTTCCAGAGCTCTCAGGGTTCATGTTTACACAGAGGAAGTGACTTTAACTCATCCTACCATGTGATTACATTGCCACAATAATCTAGGTAGTAAATACATGGGTGAGATAAGAAAAGTACCTACTAAAATTCTGAAAATAAGTAAGGTTGTCCTATAGGAGGAGAAAGTGGTCTAAACCACATAGAATGAATGAGATTGGTCCCCATGGTGGTAAATGCAGGGAATGTAAATATTTGCTTGAAGAGCTTTGGCAACAACCAAAACTCCAATCAAGGGCATAGTGTAATCAAAGGGAGGGAAATCTAGTCAATTTTACTGTACTCTGTCTTATTAAAGACCATGAGAACCAAAGGGAGTGGCCAATGCGAAGCATAGAAAAGCCCGCAAGTCATATGACAATATTTGTCAAGCTACATCCTAGGTGGGACTGGGCTGAACACAGATATCGTTATTTAAGTATGTATGCTCTGTTGAGGTAGGGGGTAGTTCATACAGCCTCATCTCCTAATAAAATACTCCCCAATTTATCTGTAGTCTTTTTTATGTATTATAGTATTTACAAAGTGACTTCCTACTTACTAACTCAGCTTCCCAGCTACCTCAACATTAATAGGAGGTACCCTGGATAGAAACACAAACAGTCTGGTGATTAGAAATAAAGATTCCCTTACTTTCTGTTTTTTACTTTCTTAGTTAAATGTATTTAGTCATTTGAGTAGTTGCTCTGCGAAAACTTTAAAAATCCCTTACTTTTATGGAGATAAAATACTGGCATCCTAGGGATAACAATGTATGCTTTCAATAGGTTTTGATGAAGATAAAAATAAAGAATCATGTAGGACATGCGGCACAAGCCTGACCTATAATAACAAGTTCAAATTATAACAAAAGATGAA
Organism: Macrotus californicus; assembly: GCA_007922815.1. NCBI lineage: Eukaryota > Metazoa > Chordata > Mammalia > Chiroptera > Phyllostomidae > Macrotus > Macrotus californicus. Next base: position 73,839 of record VMDR010003038.1, on the reverse strand, counting down.
GAATAAGATTAGCTAATTGAAGTGGAACGACTGTTCGGGTCTCCAGCCCTACCTAACTATATCTTGGGCAAGTCATTGATCCTTGGACCATCACATGCCTAAGATAAAGTGAGGTTTGAAGTACATGATGTCCAATTTTGCTTTCGTGTTGAGATTGATTCCTAGAGGGTCATTATGATCCATTGGGCCTGAGGTCTAATTATTCTGCTCAATTGATCTTTCTTAATAATAAACAAAAACAAATAACATAGACAGACTTTCAGGTTCATGTGGCAGCAAATTAGCCATATATAACAGATCTTCTCTCAAATATGCAAAAAGGATGAAAATCTGGCACCGGCATTGTAAACCACAGATAAGAGAAGGAGATCTGTCAAAGTTCAGAGGGACGTTCCAATGACTGCATCATCCATGGGGAGGGATTGAGAAACACTCCCAGTGGCACAAACACTGCCCTTTGAACCAGGACAGCCACAACAACCCCAAAGCAAGAAGACTTTGACACTCCCCACTACCTATCCTAACTCCAGGGCAAAGGGTCGCACTGACCAGAAAAAGCAAAGTTGTCATCTGAGTCAGCCAAAGTCACCACCTCTCTTTTTTTCCCATCAGCAATTCTATTTTTATTTCCATTCAGAGGCTATGGTTCCCAAAGTGCAGCTCAGCCTGAAGCAGGAGAGACTAGATAATAGTGTGATGAATACTGAGTGGGGCAGGGATGGGAATTATACTGAAAACTGGGTGGTGAGTGTTAGGGCATGGGCAAGGAGTGAGTACTGTCTTTCACGTACTACACTTTCATAGGAATGATATTTCAATCACTGCCAGAAATCCCAACTCCTTCCAGAAATTGTATGCTGTGCCTATAGGGTGTCATAAACAGCACCCTTAACCCTGTTCTTTACCCTCTTTGGCTAGATCTGGGAAAGAGAAAACTGCAAGTCCCTCAGCAAGCAATGAGGTAAACTAAGACCACCTGAGTCACCAGATCTACTGGTACCCCAATACTGAGGCCTAAGAAATTATCCAGTAACATCAGAGAAAGGGGTATTTATACTAAGGAGTCAAGGGAGAGCTTATTTTTTAAAACGACTGCTAAAAACACAAATAGAATGATTCTTTATTTTAAAACAGTTACTTCAGTGTTTTACTAGCTACATATTCTCAGGCTTTTTTTTTAGTTTGGGGGAGCCATTTCCTGGTTGACTCTGCTCAACAGGGGCTGTTTTGCTCACAGCCTCTTGAAGGAATTATTCAAGACACTGGACTCACTAGCGCGATGGCATCACCTTTAGTGGCTCTGTCAACTGGAACATAGCAGATGGAATTCATCAGCTCTGTGATCGAATGCAGTCTTCATTTGAAAATGAAAACCAAATGGAAATCCCTGTAGTGTTCAATAATGCATTAGACTCACTACAGACTCCTACCAGAAGGATTTTGTTCTGCTTTCTCTTCCATAGGTCATGTTGAAAGAATGACTGTAATATTCTAAACTATTATATTATTGCAATCAAACTGGTGCTGGAAAGTAGAAGGGTCTAGATATTTCCCTATAAAATAACAACTTCAATAAATGAAAAGCAATTCAGAACTTGCCCATTTGTCCCTTTGCCATCAGGGTAGCAGAGAGCTACATTTTAGATCCTTTCTTTCACTGCCTAAATTTCAGTAATGTAATGTTTGAGGAATATATTAATATAATAATGAGTTATAATATAATATAACTCATATTAATATGAGTAAGGGGTTTCCCCCCTTTTTCCATACCTTTAATGCTCTCCTGTAAGGATCTAGAGGTGGCAGTGGTCATAGCGAGCACTTGCTGAGCACACTCTGCTCATGGGACCACGGGCCACACCCTGTGCTTAGCATTTCATGTAGATTATCTCGTATAATTTTGATAATTGTTTTAGGGCATAGGTACATGATTTCCCCTATTCTACAAATAAGGGACGAAAATATCAGACATCTAGAGGACATTCTTCGAGAAAGAAAATTTATAAGGGTGGAAAGGTGTTCATTCATAGAATGCTATGATAAATTAAATCTTATGAGTAACTAAGAGGGTGTCTACGTTAATTAATTAATCTAATAAATATTTTAATATAGTTAATTATTAAATATTTAATATATTCAATGTCCCTAGGTAGTTAAGGATATACAATAAACAAAACAGGTAATGTCATCGCAGTAAATATGGGTTATGGCTAGGCACCGGCCATAAAAAGATGAACAAATTATAGATTCCATGAAGAGGAATGTAATATGACGAGGGATTTGACAGTGATAGGAAATGGTCAAGGACGTGGAGGGTGTGGAAATGGTGGCTATAGGTGGTCTTTCTGAGGAGAGAGCTTTTCAGTTGAGAACTCAGTGATGTGGGAGAGTGAGATGTGTGAAAAACTGGGCATGAGGGTTCCAGGCAGCACAAGGAGCAGTTGCAAAGACCCTGGGGTGAAAGAGACTTCATAAGTTTTAGGACAAGAAAGAGGGCCAATGAGGCTGGGTCAAAATCAGCAGGAGGAAGATCGAAGGATGTTTTGGAGATACAGCCATGGGCCAGATTTTCTAAGGGCTTTAAGTCTGGTAAGGATTTTGCATTTGATTCTGTGTGAGGTTCTGTGTGAGAGTCATTACGTGTCTCTTCTCTTTCTGCTGGGGTATACCCTGACAAAATTTCACAGTATGTGTTGCTCTTAGATGTGGTCATGTGAATGAGAACTAGCCGGCAAGACATGAATAGAAGTGATGGGTACTGTTTCCAGAACTGCCCAACACAGATTATCCACACATGTACCCATCTCCCATTTCCTGTACTCTGGGATGGAAATGTTGATGGCAACCTTCAGATCCAGGTGTTGGAGATGACAGAGCCTCCATCACCTGGAACCCTAATAACCACATTGAGCAAAGTCTGGCCAACAACCAGTTCACTCACCCAAAACTCTCATGTGAGAAAAAATTAACTTCCATTTTATTGAGCCACAACATATTTCAGTCTATGTTTTACCATAACCTAACCTACCGTAATACCTCAGAATATCCATTCTCCCTTTTTTGCTATTATAATAGAACCCCTTATTTCCAACTCATATAACTAGGAGCGTATGACTATGGAATAATATTCCTAAGCCTCTCTTGCAGTTAAGAGTGGTAACACAATTAATTTCTGGCCAGTAGATGTGAGTGGAAATGATAGGCACGTTTTCAAGGTTGCACCCTTACAGGAAGGGGCATGCTCTCCTCTTTTCTACTTCCAACCAGCCTGAAAACAGATGTGCTGGCATTGATCTATCTTGGACCAAGTAGGTGAAGGTGATACACTGTGGTGCATAGTAGAAGAATAAGATATGGGTAGCCTGGGTCCCTGACCAATGAAGGCATCATTAACAGCCCTTCCCTTCTTGGTAAAGCTGCAGTTATTTTGGGGTCTCAGTGTTAGCAATTACCTATATGCTAAATAAACCAGAGTCATTGCAAGGTTTAAGTAGGGAAGACATAATTAAATACAACCTGGTTTACATTTTAAAACTCTGGTTGCTGGGTAGAGAATAAACTGCGGGGGCCAGAGCAGAGGCAGGGTGACCAGTTAAAAGGCTGTTGCAGTAATCTAGGGAAATGATGACGGAGCAGGGCGAGGTGGGGAGAATCAGTGGGAATCGGGATGCTTTTGGAAGACTGAATGTTATTTCCTACAGATGTGAGGTAAGGGGGTTGCCAGAAAGAGAAAAATAAAGAGCATGACTTCATAATTTCTGACTTGAGCAACTGGGCAAATGGTGTTGCCACTGACTGAGATAAGGAACACTGAGGAAGAAAGGAGATTGGGGAAGGAAATCAAAAGGTTTTGTGTTTTGTTTGGCTACTCGCCCAAGTAGAGATGCCGAGTGAGTTTAGGAGCATTCAGGCTAGAATTTATGGAAGATGCTGGGCCTAGAAATATAAATCTGGGGAAACTGAGTTAATACATGTGTAATACACTGTTCTAGTATAATCTCAAGAGGATGTTTTATAGTCAGGAACCCAGATAAAGTAAAGACAATATCATGTTAGACTGGTCCAATATAATGCCAGATAATTTCCAAATTGGCTATAAAATGGGACTTAATACATAGCGTTTTTGTTTGTTTAATTGACATGTACAACAGTAATTGATATCCAGCTCTGACTTCTTCAAAAGATGGCATAATATTTAAAGACATTATTGGAGGGAAAAGAATTATTGGCCTGATACCCAAGAAGACCATAGTTAATTGTCTCCTACTCGTTGTTTTTAGCCTCCTAGTCAGCCGCAGAAGTGTTGCCGTCTTGTACCGTCTGCTGAAGAGTGGAAGGGCTCATCCCTGGGAGCTGTACTTCCCGAAGGGTAGAAGGACGTGGCACCTGTCCCTCCAGAGGCACAAGGTAAAAGAGGTACCTCCCACTGGTTTCCCTCCCCCTTAATCTCCTGCCCTCTCAGGGCATCCGTGTTCTCTGGGTCATTGTCTATTTTTGCTGATTTGTTATATTAACCTCACTACTACCTGTCTATGAAAGCATTGAATTTTGATTGTAACTAAATTATAATGCTTTCCTCAGGCATGAGGACTCACACAGCCTACATGCACAATGGGTTCAACCACAGAGACTTGAATGGCCTTTCCCAGTCTGTATAAACACAATTTACAAAGCACTGCTCAGTGTTTTGGAAGTAGTTAAAGATGTAGAGATGGAGCTTTGAATGGTGGAACACTAATATCAAAATAGCCTATTAAATTATGAATGTTTCTGAGTGGCAAAATATGTCCAATATTATTTCCAGTGTTATTCTTTCTCACTCCCACATTCAATCCCACCTTAATTACTTTTGCTACTTTGTGTCACCTAAATCAGTAGGTCCTTGTATTGGTTTCCTAGGGATACTACACCAAATTAACACAAACTTGGCGGCTTAAATGTCAGAAATGTATTCTGTCATTGTTCTAGAAGCCAGAAGTCAGAAATCAGGTGTTGGCAGGACTTGCTCCCTCCAGAGTCTCCACAGAAGGGTCCTTCCTTGGCTCTTCCACCTTCTAGCGGCTCCGGGCCTTCCTTGACTTATAGCTACATAACGAATCTCTGTCTCCATCTTCACATGGCCTTCTCTCCTCTGTATCATTTGATCAGGACAGCTGTCATTGGATTTAGGGCCCACCTAGGTGATCCAGGATGACCTGATCTAGAGGTCCTTAACCTAATCACACTTGCAAAGACTTTCCACATGAAGTCACATTCACAGTTTCTGGCAACTAGGAGGTGGACATAACTTCAGGAAGTTACCATTTACCCACTGCAGTCCCAAATTTGTGCAATGACTAGAATCACCAAGGTAACTATAAAATTCAGACCCCTCCACCCTAACCTTAGAGATGCCACTTTGCGTTTTGTGTTTTGTGGTAGAAGATGAGAACTACATTGGGTTTTATTTTTTTTTAAACTGGGTGATTTTGAGGGTTGTCATCCCCATCCTTTTAAGATCTCAGTTTTTGAAAATGCCCTTTTTTTTATCTATACGTCATCACCACAAAAGAAATACAATATGATATCAAGAATGGCAAGATGGGACAGGAAAAATTTCTGGGTTTGGGAATGACCCAAGTCAGAGTCTGAAATGTGACTCCCTCTTGTGCTGTTACCCAAATTCCCTGCACCAGTGACTCCCTCTGTGGGATGGGGATCTTTACATCGTGGTCTGACTGTGAAGACTCAGGAGATGACCTAGGGGAAAACCCGGCATAAGGCCAGCGATCGAGTAAATGAAAACTGTTACAGCAAAAGTTCGGTTGGATGGCCTATCTTATTCCACATAAGTATAATACAGCTATCTGAAAATAACTCATTATCCTGTGTCATGATTTGCATCATTTTAATATATAAAAGCATAGTTTTTATCAGTTTTAGGATTATGGGAAAGTTCTACAAAATAGTCAGATGATGCAACAGCAAATACTACTTCTTGACCTGCCACAATGATGATTTTACAACTTTCACGTAGTTTCTTAAATCTTGAGCAAATGAAAAATCTCCAGTGTTCAGTTAATTCAATGGCTGCACCTAACCCCGTGCAATGAACTGAATTGTGTTCCACATCCCCCACCAAAAAATCTATATGTTGAAGCCCTAACCCCCAGTGTGACTGTCTCTGGAGAGAGGACGTTCAGGAGGTAACTAAAGTTAAATGAGGTCATAATAGTGGGGCTCTAATTCATAGGACTGTAGCTTTATAAAAAGAGAAAGAGAGTGCTCTCTCTCTTTTGGGGGGTGTGTGTATTTGTCTGTCTGTCTGTCGTGTGAGGATACATCAAGAAGGCAGCTGCCCTGGCCTATTAGGTCAGTTGGTTAGAATGTTTTCCCGATACACTAAGGTCGTGGGTCTGATCCCTGGTCAGGGTACATACAAGAATCAACTAATGAATGCATAAATAAGTGGAACAACAAGTCGATGTTTCTCTCTCTCTTTCTCTCCCTAAAAATCAATTTTTTTAAGTTTTTTTAAATAATAAAAAGAAGGCAGCCACCTACAAGCTAGGAAGAGAGACCTCACCAGACACTGCGTTGGCTAGCACCTTAATCTTGGACTTCCTAGCCACCAGAACTGTAAGAAGTGTCTGTTGTTTAAATGCCCAATCTGTGGTATTTGGTTACGGCAGGCAGAGCAGACTAGGAAACCCCCATCTAGCCTATACTCTTCTTAGCACTATCCTGAAAAGATAAGTTGTTCTGAGCTTTGATGAGCACCCCCAGACCCGCTACTTCTCCTGATTCCTACACATGGCAGGGAGCAAGACACGTTTCCTAGAAATTGGTCTGTGAGAAGCATGGCTCATTGAGCATAAATGAAGTCATGTCATTATTATAGACTTCTTTAACTGGAATATCAGACCCCCAGTTTCTCTGAAATCAGAATCTATCTTTTTATCTGAGTAAATTCCTTGATCACTAGGTGGATTTATTGTTTGTGCCCTTGCTCAAAAAGCTTAGATATTCATCATTGCTCTCTGAATAGTCCAATGACCAGTCAATTCATGGCTGCAAGGGCCTCCCTTGCCTTGTCTCCTCTTTACACGAACTTTCTACCAGGTCACATGGATGCAACCGCTGTCCTACTGACCAGCTTTGTTTTCCCCACCCCCACACATTTTTGCATCTCGTTCCCTCGGCCTCACATGCTCTTGTGGCGCAGCCACCCAGATCCGAGCTGGGCAACACCTTCCCACTTCGCCGCCTACCTTCCCGGGCTTTGCCGCACCGCCCAGCCAGGACTCAGGATAAGGGAGCTTTATTCCCTTCACATCACACTACCCCCCACTTGCACAGGATAAATGCTAAAAATTACACTTTGATTTAAACATATCTGTGATAAAATGGGAGAAGGAATGACAGGCTTCAGTGACACTGCAAGGCCCCTTCTGACTCGAGATGCCCTGATTCCATGAACCTGGAAGCAGTGCATGAAAAGGCCCTGCACAGAGGCATCTCAGTGCCAAACAATGATGCTCTCTCAAGTAGCTGCTGCATTTCCCGCATTTCTGCCTTTGTCCAGAAGGAGGCTTGATAAACCCACGAAACCATTTGAAATGCATCCAGGGCTTGTGAGCCCATTGTTTGTGATTTTATAACTGGCATTTTATGGTCACCGGACCCAAAGGAGGCAGCAGGAAAACTTGTTGAAGTGACGGAATTTTCCAGTTGTGGAGAAGAATGCTAATAGTTCAGAGACATCTCACTCCGGTAGATGCCCCAACAGAAAGTTAATGTGAATATAATTGCCTGTCAACATTTTCCAAGTTACCTTCTTTTGAAGATAGCTGAAAACAGTTGTATATAGACTCAAATTAATGCTCAGTTCGGATGATTTTTACTGAAAAATGAAGCCCAAAGGAATCTGCTCTCTTCATTTAAATTGAAATATTATAATCCTTAGATTCACATTTCCGTATGTTGGTTGAATGCATGAGAGGTTAATTCCTTTGCGGGACAGCGACGTGAAGGGGGGATCTGGGCTGGCAGCCCTGGGAGGCACCAAGGCTGAGTGACTTCAGAGACACCAAAACTCCCCATTGTTTCCAAGTGCAACCTCTGGTTTTTCCTCTGCCTGGAGTTTTTCTTTCTTTCTTTCTTTCTTTCTTTCTTTCTTTCTTTCTTTCTTTCTTTCTTTCTTTCTTTCTTTCTTTCTTTCTTTTCTTTCTTTCTTTCTTTCTTTCTTTCTTTCTTTCTTTCTTTCTTTCTTTCTTTCTTTCTTTCTTTCTTTCTTTCTTTCTAAACTCTATGAAATGTATTGAGGTGATACCAGTTAACTATACAGGTTTCAGGTGCTGAAGTTTCTACTTTTGAAATTAAAGTTATGGAAAAATCAGTTTTATACCTAGTTAAAAAAATAAACACATACAAATATGTACATGTGCATGCACACACAAGAGGAAATGCAAACATATTAAAACATATGGAGGTACAAAGGTCGACAAAGTAGTCCTGGAAAGAAAGAGAAAAGCAAAAATTTTAAATCCTGCTTGACAATTGAATATGGTGTGACCCGACGGAAAAACCAAAACCTTTATGGCAAAAACCTTGAACACCAAAGCCACAGACCTACACTGCAGCCTGCTCAGGGTCACGCTAATGGTTGTCATTCTTATCAGCAATTCTCCCTTCACGAAAGTCTCTCCTTTCTTTCCCTTCTCTTTCCTCTGAGACCCAATGTTTCTGTTCAGCTCAGCATCTCTTGTCACAGTTTTAGAAACACCGCCCAGCCTGCCCCATCTCTCCATTTCCATCCAGAGCCACGCCAGATGCCCTGCTCTGCGCCGCAATCCCAGAGCTCTGTGCTTCTGCAGCAGAAGGTCTCAGTTCGTTGAGTGCTCTCAGGGCCCTTGCGTAGGGTCCTTGCAGACTCACCCCTGCCCTTCTCCTCCAAGCACACTGTCCCCCAACCACACCCTTAGTCTTTCCATTCCCCAAACAACTTCCAAACGCTGAAGCCTCCTGCAAACATGTCCAGGCCTTTTCACACACTCCGTGGATGCCACTCCCCCTCCTCAGCCCGGTCAAAGCATTCTAATCTTTCCTGGCCTTGCTCGGCTGCCCCACAGATACTATAGACAGAATCAGGTTATCACCCAAATGCATATGATTTCCGAGTCCCAAGCTCTTCCTTCAAACCATGTCACCCTAACTAGATTATGAAATGCAAGTTGTGACTCTGAGGCAAGAGTCACTGTGTCCCACATGGCTCAGGTTTCCCCTCACCCCACCATGTGCAACTAAGCACAGCAACTTCTGGCCATAAGGAGCCCCTGCTCATTCCCACTATCTCTGGCATCATCTCGCTAAGTTTCTCAAACGGGCCCAAGACTGGGAGGTCAGACTCAAATTTAGAATTCCCAGGCGCTTTGAAGTTCCTCACTGGAAATTTAAGAAGCCACACCCCTTCCTCATCTGTCCAGTAGCATGAGGGGCCTCAGGCATAGGCATGTGGATACAATAGCACACGTGTCCAGACTCAGGGCACACCCACCCTCACGCACCACCCTTCAGAAGATGAGGCTACCTGGGCAAAGAACTGCAGTGTCTTGGGAACCTAGAGTATGTAAAGGGAGGGCATGGGCTACAAGTGGCCCTATACCTGTGGTCCCAAGACCCCTTGTGTTATGAGAGGGGTATGGCCGCCTCCACCTGGGCCTTCTGATGAAAGCAATGTGTGGGGAAGATAGGGACCAAGGACAGGAGCTTCTCTTGTCCTAGTATAAGAGGATGAGGCAGTGATGTGTCTTCAAATAAAAACAATTAAAGACAAGTGTCACTTGGTGAACTGGGTGCCTCAGCCTCCTCTGACTTTGCTCCCTGTGGGAATGTCAGATGGTTCCGGCTGTCACCATCTGAGGGAGGTGGGAGTTGCTACTGTATTTAGTTGGTAGAGAGCAAAGATGCTTCTAAACATCCTCCAATGCAGGACAAACCCATCACAACAACAACATGCTTCTATAAAAGTTCATGAGTAAGTTGGCCATATATAATACTATTGCCAAATAAATCTCCTGAAGGTGAAGACTGGTTCACGTTACTGAACCACACAAAACCTTTAATAACACCCCTCCTGCCAATTGCTGATAGACCGAAGTCCAAATTTCTTGGCATTCAGTACCATTCTGGCTCTGGAGCCTACTCTATCAATTTAATCTTTCTCTGTGATCTCTCCTTATGTAGCCCAAGCCCATGCCTGTACCACAGCCACATTTCAGTGTTTTAGAATGCCATGTGGCCATTTTCCATATTTTCCTCATCGATCTTTGCCTCACTCAATCCTGTTCTCATCGGTGAATTAAGTCCCCAGTTGGACCTTCTAATATAAAATGTTCACAAGTCGGAGACTGTCTGCACTTGAACAGAATTATCCAATGGCATATGTCAAGGCCGTGCCAATGATACAATAATATCTAGCTCCCAAGGTTGGGAAGACTAAAAAGTGACACCATGCACAAATCAGTATGAAGATGTTCCCATTCTTAGTCCTTAGTCCTCAGCACATAGTAGGTACTCAATGAACATTCTCTCCCTCTTTATTGGAAAAGGCATTATAGATAAGAAAAGAGGTTTTGCAAATAAAACAGTGAAGGCAAGGTTACACGCTGTTTAAAATAACTATAATGACTTAGCACAGTAGAAATTTATTTCTCACTCACATAGAATCCAGGACGTCCCTGGTTAGAAAGGCAGCGTGTAGCGTGGGGGAAGGCCTGCTTCACACACAGAGCCCTAAGCTGATAGAGTGCTCACCACCTGCCCACCTTTGGGTTCCAACACCGTTTTGTTTGTTAATATCCACTGGGCAGATGTGGGGAAAGAAAGCACAGAGAAGTCACTGCGACTTCTTAATCATCTTGGTCAAGAAGTGACACACATCATTCCTTCTCCTGTCTGTCCCACCAGCAAGGACTAGTCACATAGTCCCGCTTGGACACAAGGGCAACAGGGACTGGGAAATGCGGGCCCTGGCTGGCGAGGACTTCTCAGCAACAGCCCTTGGCTGTAGAAAGAGAGTTCACCCTCTGCCACAGCAAAGCAGAAGAGGAGAGAGGAGGTCAAGCCATGGGTAGACCAGAATTCTAGACTTGCCTGCCTGGAATATGAATGGGAGCTTCCCGGCAGATGAGAATAGCCAGGCCAGGGCAGAGGGCCAGACAGTAGGGGAACTGTGGCCCCATCATTTTGAACTTTTAGTCTGATTTACGAGACAGCTGTAAATCAGACCTTAAAGAAGAGTTACTTCCTAAACAGTGATGAGTTCCTCAACAAGAATGATATTTAAGTCCAATGCTGCAGCTTCAGAAAAGTGTTTACTTCATTGGGAAATGAACCTGGTTTTCATTCAGGCATACCTTCATAATTAAAAAACAATGAGTCATCGCATCACCAAGGACAGGGATCACAGAATTCTCGAATCCCTTATGACTCTTCCTTTCCATCAGTGTGCCCTTCCGTCGCTTCTCTGGTCATGCAGGAGCTGCTGCTGCTGCTGCATCTGCTCACTTGCTGTTCTGCTCACTGGCTGCTCGGCTGTGTTTGGTTTTCTTCCTGTCTTTTGGCCCAGACTGTACGTTTCTAAACTCGTCAGCATCCAGTGAATATTAGGAACCACTCAGAGAGTCTCAAAGGAATTACAGATGGGGATTTTAGCCCCATGTATTTGGTGCAGTTAAAATGCCATTTATCCTTCTAGACTTCTATGTCGTATCAAACATGGATTAACCTTAACTAAACAGCATTCAAATTTTGACGCTTAATACCTTTATTAAAAAGTTACAATTGAATTTTCCTTTAAATATGTCAGTATAAAAGACATTGTTATCTACATGATAATTTATAGCTCCCACATTCACTTTCATTTTCCAGAGAAACGTGTCCTTGATTTCATAATAGAAGTCAATGGGAAAAAGAAATTTATTGTATAGAAATTCACATTCACAGTCAACTTTTTGATGTTCACATTCAACCACTGGTGCATAAAGTCATCTATATAATCCAGTCGTACTCATATCATTTTAACTATAAATTTCCAAAATGTTTTTCCTCCTGATGCCAGGGTGCCTAACACCACTATTCCTGCGCCATCTAGTGGCTATGTTGTGTTATTTTTCTATTCTTTGTTGAGGCAAGGAGATGCCTTCCGTGCCCAGGGAAAGGTCCGACGAGATACTTTATTTGGTAAAGTGGAAGGATAAGACTGTTATGTAAAATAGCCAATGGAAAAATGTTGAGTCATCCAAAAAGTTGACAGTAGATCATGTGTGAATTCTTACTTGGCAAATATAATTAAGAAATGACGTGTTCAGAACATTGCACATGCTGATTGTATCACGACACGCAAAGCACATGCACACTGGCAGTCTACTAAGAACCTGAACCCTAGCCAAGTAAGCTCACCCCCAAACCTGAGTTAGCTTTAATTTCATTCTTGCTATTCATATCCTCTAGGGTCCAGTAGGTGTGTGCATGAGTGGTTTTTTTATATGTGTATTTGAGTTTTTGGTTGGGTTTCAAGTTAAGTGTGATTCTATAGTTATAAAGGAACAAACCTATAGGAATCGATGTGAGTGGTGGCAAGTGCACTATTCCAGCTGGTCCTTTACAGAATTATGACCACACGATCTCACATCTTGCCTTTATATATACACACATATTCTCAATGCGTATTAAATAGAGACTGAGAGGTAGTAATCATGGTTTTTATCTTATAGAAATGCCTTCAGATGCTTTGTTTTTCAATGATCTCAAAGTGCTAGATAGAAGAGACTCCTTTAGTTCCTACATACTTTTTCAAAGGTAAGTTACGAGAAAACGAGTGGTTTTACTGTTAAAGCTAAAAGGACAAAAAGCAAAATTATATTCTCTCGACATTTAGCAGGTAATACTGGGACAAAGTGCAAGAATTAGTTATGGCATGTTGGCCCTGGGAAACAGCAGTTACTACAATAAAACACATATTTGTTATTATTATTATTAGGAGACATTTATGAATACAGCCATTTCTGAAGAGCTTCCTCTGAATCAGACACAGAAATACAAGAAGAGCGGCTCCCACTCACTGAGCCCTTGCACATGCAAAGTGTTTGACTTGCTTCGTTTCATTTCGTTTGGTCCAGAGGCTTGATCAAGCAGCACTGTACAAAGGAACTGAGGCTGAGTCATTAAGTGACTTGTTCAGGTCACTCTGCCAGTACAGGGTCTGCTCTGGGTAGAACCTAAGTGTGTTGGATTCTGGGCCCGGGGCTCATAAATGTGACCGAAAGTATTTTATAGCCATGCTACGATGTCCTGCATTGTCCACACTTCTCAGCAAAGCCCAGCCAAACGCCAGCAGCCATGCACTCTCCCAGTTGCCACAAGTAAATCAGTGGGACAGCCGAGCATAGACAGTCGTTAACGCTCAGACTGGCATGTTACTTGGGGTTACATGCTGGCCAACCTGCCACTATTGCAGAGGCAGGGCTACCAATCATTTGAGTCAAACGACTCTTAAATAGCAAGGTAGGTGGATGCAACAGCACTTTTTACAGGATACAGTCATCACTGTGGAAGAGTGTGCTTTTTTTCCTGGCTTCTTCAAAATGACTAGCACTAGGCTTTTTTATTCAGGAAGATTCGTATTATAACATCTGTTATCTTACATCGTTATTTTCTTTCAATTATCTGTGAGACCATGGTGCCAGGTCACTGATTTTTACCATAAGTCAGGATCTCCCTTAACCTTTTTTTTGTTTAAAGCACCAAGTGTGAAGCTGTGAACAGCCAGCCCACTGTGCCACATACAGACCAAAGTCCAAAGGCTGAGCTTTCAAAAATGGATTTTAATGCCATGATGATATAAACATGCAAAACTGATCCATATGTACTGAATAGTTTTTTGAACCACATGCTAATTAGGCACAATGCTAAGCAACTAGTCTAAAAGATTATATATAACTCATAACACTTCATACATTTACACCCAGCCATGGAAAATCTTGTCAAAGTTTATTTAAAAGCTGAAGTTGTCTGAATTAATAACCAGAAGGGAATCGTGATAGATACCATTTGCTGTCCTCCCCGGGTCCACCCCCTCTCTACTTTCCGCAACCAGTGGAACTTCCGTTTGCTCAGGTAGCCCCTGAGATCTCTTCCTCTCAGAGAGAATGGACCGCCACCCACGGCCAGGGATGAGCTATGATTGGTCTACATCTCTCTTAGTCATCTCATTCTCCTTTGTCTGGGGTGACCATGTGACCGGTTTTGGACAATGAGATATAAATAGAAATTTTTGAGTGGGGCTTCAGGGAAAACTTTAGTCTTTCTGATTAACATGAATAAACCTGGTGGGCAAAGCCTTCTGCCTTTCTCTACTCTTCTTCCTGGGATGCAGGCACAGTGCCTGGAGGTACTGCAGACATGTATAGCCCTAAGATGATAAACAAAAGGACCAAATCAACTTTCGAAGGATGGTAGGGCAGAAACATAGAAAGATCCTTAGTCTCTGAGAGTATATTAAATAGCCATATTATCCCATGGCTACTTTGGATTTCTCATGTGAGACAAACCTTTACGTGTTCAAGCCATGGCTTGAGTTTTCTGTTACCTGTAACCTTGTATGTATATTGGCTTGAACCATATGAAATTGCCATTTTTACAGGCCAAAAATTGTTAAAGATCAGATGCTTCATATGACTCAACCAATATAATGAATTGATGTGGAATTAAAGGCCATTTCACTTACTTACTCAATAGTCCAACCTCATCTTTCCCTCTCTCCCAGCACCTGATGTCACTTAATAGAGCTTTTTCTTGAGCGTTTCTGACATTTAATCTGTGCTGTACCAGCTCGTTGGGGGTTGGGGAGCCCTGATTTGTAGCACTGGCTGATTTCTGTGGTGGAAGTGTCCCGACATTGCCACTTCAAGCTACTAAGGCGAGGGCACTGACCGAGGAGTTGGGAAGAGATGCGCGCAATCAGCCCCTGGGAGCTGGGCACAGCCATGCCAGCACCACCTCCTCCACTCAGGCCGCAGCTGCCAGCGGTGCGTGATGGGCTGCGCCAATGTTACAGAGGGAGTCGGTGCTCCCATCACCGCTTCTCTTGGTGGGGCTGAAACAAAGGTATGAGGAAAAGGATAGAATTAACTTGGGGAAATTGGACAATGTATCGTTTTAATCCTTCGATTTATTTAGATTTTATGAGAAAGAATCAAGAAAATATGTAAGGTAGTAACCACTAGGGAAACAAAAAAATACAATTTTTTCTTTTACCGACTAGCACTTCTATTGCCCAAGTTATTAGTCGTCTCTAAAAGAATGAGGAAAAAAGAAAAACACGACGTCCCTCATTTCATTCACCCCTTTTTTCACAGTAGCGTTTCTGCGGCCGCGAAAGGCGAGGAAGCGTTTGGCTGCCCGTTGGGTCTGTCGCCTCTATGAGGTCACAGCTAAACTCATTGCCTCTAGCTGCTAAGTGTCAGATATCTCTCTAGTTTTCAGACATTGACTTTTTTATTAGTTTTAGGTAACTGAGCCAAAGAATAATTAAAATGCATCTTAGCTGAAGCCCGATCACAGCCTAAGATGCTCGAGCACACCACCAGTGTCAAACGCAGTCTCCACACTTCTTGTCACATGTGTCCCTGTCCTAGCCTGAGAGGTCCTCTCCAGTGCTGCATGCAGAATTACTTGTCACTGCCAGCACTTCCCCTTTGGACCCGGGACGCCCACCTTTGGTGAGCGGCAGAGCAGAAGCCCTACTGCTGCGCAGGTGCCTGACCCTGGAAACGGCAGGACAGAACCTCCTCTGGCTAGCTCCCACCGGCCTGGCAGAAACCAAATGCCGCACAGTGGGTGTCCTGTCTCTGGCCCTGTCCCTGCTCTCAGGGCGTCCTCTACCCAGCTGACACAGAGCTTCTTCCCAACTGTCAACCTCATCAAACTCCTTCTTGTGGCTTTCAGGGGAAAACTGGAACTTCCCTCTTCACACCCCTGGGTCTATGTGCTATGAACCCAACCTTCCATCCCCCCTCACCTACACATCCCAAAGGTCCAGTTCTGCTAAGCCACCTAACTCTTCCCAAACATGCCCTGCTTTTGCTTTCTGCCTGGAGTGTGCTGACTCCCTGCTCACCACGTAGTTAATTTCTACTAGTCCCTCCGAGGAGCATCTCTCGGCCCAGCCCTACCCATCACTGTGCCTCCGGGCACAGCCCGCACCACAGCTGTCCTCAAGCAGGTCCTGCTCTGTTCAGAAGGCAGACAACCAAGTGACAGGCAATTCCTGTTTTCACCGATCTCAAAATCCCATAATGCATAGTCTTATCGTATTCACAGATATATACGCAGTCTAATCGTTGTCACAAGGGAGACATCATTGTTTGGATTGCTGGGTGTAGCTATGGAAGATACTTTGATGAGTCAAAGGGGTCCCAGCCATAGTGTGTGTTCCTAGATGCACCTTACAACCCTCCTCCTTTGTCAAGTCTACAGGGAAACTAACTGTGAGATGTTCTTACAGCAGAACTGATGTTTTTAGTTTTATTTTCCTTGGCAACTGTGGCTTTTGGTTTATTCATTTCTTGGTATTCTTTCTTTAATTTCCTAAAAAGGCTGCAGATGCAAAAATAACAACAAAAAGGAAACATTAAAAGACATTTTATTTTTGAAAAGAACCAAGCACTGCCTATTACTCTGTGAGTTATCGAGCCTGGACACTTCACAGGTTGGCTCTGCTGAAACAAGGTTAATCTATGATTAAATGAGGAGCAGGAGGGAGCAACCTGGACTCGGTGCGTGAGGTCAGGCTGTGCTCTTTGGCTACACTCTGGCAGATTACAAGCCTTCCCCTCAGTAACCATTATGATATTTGATATTTGGGACAGCTGATCAATTGATTAATGATATGCTTGTGCAGCTGGAAGGCCAGGGAAAAGAGGTGCACATACCAATACCATAGCCTCATTTGGAAGGCACTTAGATATAAACTGTCCAAAACATTTTTACTTCAAGTACATTAAGGGAGTGCTGAGTAAAAGATTATAACTGTCCTGACTAGTGTGGCTCAGTTGCTTGGAGCATCATCCCATAGTCCCATAGACCAAAAGGCTGTGGGTTCAATTCCCAGTCTGTCTCTCTCTTTCTCTCTCTTTCTCCCCTCCCTTCCCGCCCTCCCTCCCTCTTCTTTCTTTCTTTTTTTAAAGATTTTATTTATTTGTTTTTAGAGAGAGGGGAAGGGAGGGAGGAAGAGGGAGAGAAGTATCAATATGTGTTTGCCTCTTGCATGCCCCCTACTGGGGACCTGGCCTGCAACCCAGGCATGTGCCCTGACTGGGATTCGAACCAGCGACCCTTTGGTTCGCAGGCTGATACTCAATCCACTAAGCCACACCAGCCAGAGCTCCTATCTATTTCTTAAAAAAAAAAAAAGAAAAGAAAAAATGTCCTCAGGTGAGGATTAAAAAAATACATTATAATTGACAAAGAGGTGGGAATTCTTTGGAAGCCAAGCAGAGAATAAAAACAGAGAGTATCAAACTAGTAAGAACCATAGGCTTTCCCCTACTATGGGATACCAAAATATAAATACTTATGTAGAAGTTGCAGTTCTTAGAAAATGAAGCCTTATAACCTTTTACAAGATTTGCATCGTTTTGAATACATTTGAGCTGTACATTAGCTAGTCTTATCTGGAATCTAGCCTCAATTTTTTTGTATGCCCTCTGAATTTTAAAAGCTAGAAGTCTAAAAACTACATTTTTCAGAATCACTTGGAGCTTAGTTGTTTTTTTTTTTAAGATTTTATTTATTTATTTTTAGAGAGAAGGGAGGAAGGGAGAAAGAGAAGGAGAGAAACATTAATGTGTGAGAGATACATTGACTGGTTGCCTCTTGCATGCCCCCAACGTGGGACCCAGCCCACAACCCAGGCATGTGCCCTGACTGGGAACTGAACCCTCCGTCTTGCAGTTACAGGAGGACACTCCAACCAACTGAGCCACCAGGCCAGGGCGGAGCTTAGTTTCAGATATGATCTGGGCCTGGCTAATGACACGCTCAGAGAGATACAGGGAGTAGAATTTCAGGGAAGCCCAGCTCTGTGGCGTACAGGATGGCAAGTCCCCCTAACCGTAACTGTGTGGTGGGTAGATCCTTCTCAGGTCTAGTTCTCAGCTCCGCACGTGTGAGCAGTTGTGGTGGCAGCAGCTGTGACGGCAGGAGTGGCGGTCAGTGGTGGTCAGTGGTGGTCAGCCCCGGAGACCCACACTCCAGCAGTAGCCCCGTACCCTTCCCATGAATTTGTAAGAGCCCAACTGCCTATATTATATGTCCTCCTAATTGAAAACTCTAAACTGGCTTCTGTTTCATGTTCTGAACTCTGATGTGATATCGGAACAGCAACGTGGCGAAGCCTGATTGCTTTATTAATGAAAACATGTCCGGTTTGACATCTGTGACCAACCCTGCTGGAGCCCCACGGCCCGGCAGGTCAGAAAGCAGACCCCGAAACGGGGGCAGGGTTACTGCAGGCCTGGTTAGGAGGGCAGCACTGCCTTGCATGTCTGCTGCTTTCACAGAAGGTGGGGCGAGACCTGAGGAAGCTGTGCCTGTGGAAACTGACCTCTGACGTAGCGAAGGGCCACTAAGGACATGGTGTGTTCTACAGTCACTCGTACCTCCTCTCATCCTCTGTCTTCATATCTCCTCTGCTGGCTCTCTGGGTCCAGACCTCTGAACGTGGAAGCATCCAGAGCCCACACCTTGGACTTCTCTCGGCCCTGTACTCACTCCTTAAGTGACCTTATCTGGTCACATGACTTGAAATGCCATCATTACGATGAAGGCGCTAGGTCCTCAAGTCGGACTCTGTCCAGGTCATCCCCTGGTTAGACTGTTTGTGGACAGGGGCGGCAGAGGACTGTGGAAAGGCGTGAATACCAGGCTAATGCTCAGATGTTCGGGTTCTTCGGTACCCATGTGGTTGATGTGCAGTCTTCCAGAAACTAGCCACAGGAGGCCTCTCTGAGACTGCGGGGCGCAGACCCCTCATGTTACGCTGAGGCTCCTGGTCTATGAAAACAGGAAAAGGACAACACAACGCTGCAAAACTGCGGTATGTTTTAAGTGTTTACATTCAATAAACCAGTGCCTCGAAAGCAATAACACAAATGTGATGGCCCCACCGCCAGCCTCATTCATCATGGGCCTAACAGCCTCTGGCTCCTTATGCCACTGGGCCTGCATCCCTGCAAATTCCTAACACCAGGCCGGACTTTGTGGGAGTGGGGGGCACTTAAATCAGAGGCCGACCTTCCTCTGAAGTAAGGGAAACAGAGCTGGATCCCACACAACCAGAGTCCCTGTGCGCACCCACTCTCTCCAATGGTATCCTCAAATATTCGCATCTGTGACAACAACTATCTCCTTGACCTAACTTTGGTTGGCTCTTCTGGACTATGCCTCGGCCTTGGCCTTGTGAGCCATTTTAACTGTCGGGCTTCTCCTAGTCCAGGATGCCAGAAATTCGAACATTTATGAGGAGAATCTCACCATCCTCGATACCTAATCGTGTTCCTTCCCCCCTACCTTTGATATCTCATCAAGTCTCTCTTATTAAATTCCACCCACATCTCCTCAGCCTGCCCCTTGGCCACAAGCCCCTAGCAGCCCTTGCTCTGTCTGCAGTTGAGCTCAGCTCTGTACCGAAGTCTGTCTCCTCTACTTCAATAGCGCAAATAAAATCTGTGCTATCGTTTTTAACAAATGCTTGGTGCAATCTCTTTGACACATTGCTCCCACCCTCCCTCAGAAACACAGCTTACTGAAGACTGGAAAACAAAGTATGTCAGCTTCAGAAATGGTGCTGGTAGAGTGGCATGAAGTGGTCACATCTGGTGGCAGGCGGGGGGTCCTGTCACTTCCAAAAGCTCTCGTGGGCCATTACCATCCCCACATTTGCATGAGCTGCTTAGAAAGGGAAGACGGGTCTTGTCAAGTGTAGCTGCTCTAGTGGAGCGTGCTGGTTCCAGACGTGAAAATATTAGATCCTCACGTTGTGAGATGCTCTCAGGCAAGGAATTATTTTCATGTGTAACTACTATGGGAATGTAAAAGTAGCAACATATTTCATTTTGAAAGACGAGAAAGGACAGATATGAACCACTACAAGTGTTCTACTATCTGTCTTTAAAGCTTCTAAGAGCTTATATGTAGCAAATTTAAAGAGAGAATATGTTTGTGGAGTTTTTTTCTCTCATTCAGCGTAATGGTAATTTTTAGTATTGCATATTCACAAAGCCACTAGAGGGCCCTAGAACCCGTGTTAAATCCAGAAGATGTTAGTTTTGAAAGGGAGTGACCAACACACAGTTACACACAAACTGGCAAGAAGCAGAAGAAAATAAATCTCGTCATTTATTCCTTAGAAAAAGTAGGAAAAAAACCCAATTCACACAAAGGCTTAACGTCCGTCCTGTGTCTGCTTAGCTGCTAGAGAATCAAGTTCTATTCCTCTGGTGTAGGAGCCTTTTTCTTTCCGGGAACAAACCAGCACCTGCCATAGTAACCAGCTAGTCTTCACTGTGAGTGATTTCTGTAGGTACTGATGTACAAGTAGCTTGTCTTCCGATTTGACCTGTTATTAGAGCTTCTAAGCAGAAATGTTATAGTCAAGAACTCCGGTTGATAAGAAACAGTGGAATGAAGTGAGGCTGCGGCTCAGTCGGGTCGATCGGCACAAGAAACAAGAAACGATGCTACACAGACCCTTTGACAAGCAGGTGCCTGCACCGTGTACCCAGACTGTCCCCGCCCTCATGTCCCGCAGTGCTCTACCGTGTTGCTTCCACCCTGTGCTGGTGTTCCCGAGGGCCTGTCTGCAGCCCTGCGGAAGGGGGGTCAGGGACTGTGGCTCTCTTGTTCAGTTACCCTCCCATCCTTAAAGTGTCCCTGGCATGACAATGCCAGGCATAGGATAGGTGCTTAATATATACATACACACTGAAGAAGTCATACTCAGTGTTACACATTAGTTGGCTTATTCACAACAGAAGTACAAATTAAGGAAAGGTCCTGAGTCCCACGCTTGTGTTGATGCCAAAGCAGAGATGAGGAATCAGCACAAGTACCGAGTGGGAAGCAGCAGTTGCTCAGGGGTAGGAAGGACGAATCAGCATGCCCATGAGGCTGTCACTGAGCCTCCAAGGGAACAAGTGGGTATTCAAGCCAATCGGATTAAAATCTTCAAGAGCCAAAAGACCCCAGCAGACCCAAAGTCATTACATAAGCATTTTAAAATAGAAGCGATGCAGAGAACCAGGCAGCTGAAATGCAGACGGCAAAAAGGCCCTGGGCAGAAGCCTCTTGACGCTGAAGGAAATTGAATCAGCTTGAGGCGAGGAGAAGGCAAACGGGGAGACGCAGAGCCCCGAGAAATAACCTTTGGTGAGCACATCCGTGTCCCGAGGCTGCCGCCTGAACACTCCCTGAATGAAGCTGATAAGGGTTGAGTGGCCACTTCTTAATCAGTCATGGCTGCAGACTCTTTAAAATACAAATGCTTAGGTTTCTCTGGTGAAATAGAGGTCTGTGTCATGAGGGAGGCAGCCACATTAGTAAGAGAAGAAAAGTTATTTTACCCTTTTGTCTGTTTTGCTGTTCCTTCTCCCGTTAAAGTTAATTCTGTTTCTGAGATGAGCATATGTTCTTATTACCAGTAAAAATATCTGAATGCTTCTATTTATTGGCATACTTTATTTGTTTTTTTGGTCATAATACATCTAGAAATAAGGGAAACCACAAAGTTCATTTGCTGGCTCGTGGGCCTTCATTTCTGTTGAGGTACCCCTGGTTTCTTACAGAGGCATCGCCCTTCCCCTGGCTAGACCAGAGACCTGGGGAAATCTTCCCATAGCACCAGGTCCTGATTTCCCAGCTCAGTAATCACAACACAGCCAATGAAATAGACTCATTTGTCAAACATCTACTGAGCTTCTACTGTAGGCTGCAGATAGAGAAATAAAATAAGGCCAGATCTCCACCCTCAAGGAACCCAGGTCTAGTAGGAGAGAAAGAAAACCAGTGCTTATAAGATGCAAGTTAAGTATTGCAACTGAGGGTCATCTGTCCCAAAGCTTTGGGCTGCCGGCTGTATTTCTGAGTTAGGAATCCACTCAAAGGCCAGAAAACTGAACCAACACTCATCCGAACAACAAGGCGTGTCTTTGTCTCAGACAACCATAGGCAGAGATCAGCAGTCTGGGGCTGGCGCAGGAGCTCCGTGATGCCAGCAGGGACCCAGCCTGTGCTGTCATTCCCGCCACCATCCTTAGCTTGAAGGTCTGTGCTTCTGTGATCATTACCTTGTGGTTACAAAGTGGCTGCTACACCTCGAGACATCACGTCTCTCCATGTTCCGGCAGGGAGAAGGAGGGAGAGCGAAGGGCAAAATGAGACATGCTAGCCCACTCTGTCTCCTTTTCACCAGAAAAGCAAAAACTTTTCCCAGAGGTCCAGGAACATAAACATTCTCATACCTCATTTGTTAGAGCCATGCCCATCCCTGCAGAAGGTGGCTGATGAGAAGGGAGCTTGGGGTAGAAACCAGGCGAGCCAACCCACAGTGCGGGACACACGAATGCTCTGCACAGCCCTCTCCCGCCTGCCCGAGCAAGCGCGGCCCTCTCTGATCTGAGCGCTGGCAGGGCCAGGTGAGGGGCTGAGCCCTGGGTGTGCCTACGGTCACTGCAATAAGATAATGAACAAGGAAGTTCATCTTTTTGAGAATTTCCCCTTTTACATGTTGTCTTTCAATATTAAGCTGGAAATTTCAAGAAAAGTCATTGTTTTTCCAAATGCCTTTGTCCTCTCTGGCGCTCAGCATCTTTTAGACTGCAGGAAACTCGGCAGCTCCACCTCGATTTCCCACAGAGGTGACTGACACTTCGCCCTTTCATGGGTGTCCCCACTTTGTCTTTACGAGAGAACCCAACAGTCCTCCCGGACAGAGTCCTCTTCCTCCCTCTCTGGGGGTGCCAGGCATTCCAACAGTCCCCTGACTCAGCGATTTCCAACCTTTTTCATCTCGTGGCACACATAAGCTAATTACTAAAATTCTGCAGCACACCAAAAAACGTAGTTTTTTGCCAATCCAACAAAAGGTATAATTTTGATTCGTTCCCACTGGATGGCTATTGTTGTGTCGGCTGCTGTCATTTTCTTATTTGACAATCTGGGGGAGAAGAGGTCAGTGCTCCTGGCTAAGCAGTGAGGCTTTGCATGTTGTAAACATTCACAGCACACCAGGTGGAAATCACTTACTGCCCTCACTCACTGTCGAAAAGGGAACGGCGTTCACTAGGCGCTCATTCTGTGCCAGGCGCGGTGGTGAGCACCTTTAGCCCTTCACCAACAATGCTTTGAGAAGTGCTAAAGCACACAAGGGTTCAGTCCCTGGTCCAAGGTCGCACAGCTAGTAAGTGGTGTCCTGGGGACTCACACCCAGGCAGTCTGCCTCTCACTGGGTGGTGGGCAGGGGCCCTTAGTAAGTCACCTCGCTTAACCTGGGGGAAAGTCACATTCTCAGGAGCTCTTCAGGCTCCAGGCAGAAGGCCCTGCGCTGGTTCCAAGTCACTGTGGAAAGGTGGATGCTTAACACTAATAATTCAGGAACAGAAGATGGTTTAAGATTTTAATTGTTCATTCAAAAACTGTTTATTGAACCCTCTGACACGTGCCAGGAACTACTTCAGGGCCTGGAATTCAACTGTGAGCAAGATAGCATGGTCCCTCCCCTAAGGGTTTACAGTTTTTAGGGAAGAGAAGCAAATCAGTGAAATTTGGTGAATGACATGATAGGAAAATTTCAAAGCGCTATAAAGGCACAGGGGCCTGGTTCCTATTTGGGGGTGGAGGTGGAGAGCTGGTCAGGGAGTGCTTCTAGGAGGAAGTGACATTAAAGCCCTCTGAGGGGATGAAATCAACCATGACGGGTGAGGCTGTTCCAGGTCGAGGGTGCATGTGTGTGTCGGGGGGGTGTGCTGGTGTAGAGTCAGGAAGGCCTGGTTTGCTAGAGAGTGGTAATAAATCGCAAAAGTTCAAGGAGAAAATGGAAGAGGGGCAGAAGCTGAGTCATGAAGAGTTCTATAAACCTCTAAGTCAATGCAGGGTTAAATGTTTTGTTCGTGGATTTAGCTTTTTGTGATAAGATTCACAATGTCACCAGTTTAAAAAAATAGCGATAATATAGCTCGTCATTTTTGTTCCAAATTAGTTTGTTAACTTCATAGTACATTTTAAAATGAGATTTTTTTCATTAACTTAAATTGTTTAGAAATGAATTGCTTAATACTTGAAAATATTTCTCACGATTGGTTACGATGGAGGGAACAGATGAGTATCTCTGTGCTCTCTGACAACACGCTTCAGCCTCGGTTCCCCTTATTTCATGATTCCTGGTGAAAGACGTGTGCGCCTCAGCTGTTCTGGCTTATTCAGAGACCCCTTTCTGGGGTGCATTCAGCAAAACAGAATAGAGCTCTTCCCAGAATGCGGGGCTCCAGGCATCATCTGTAGGGTCATACAAAAGTCACTGAACCTTCTCTCTACTTTCTCTCCTGGAACCTTCTTTGGCCTTCAGGCATCGGCGCCCTGGTGTGACTTGTGTCGGAGGTCAGTGAGCAAGTGACACACTGCTCTGCTGAATGCTGGAGGCACCGTGTAAGGGGCCCCAGCACAAGAGTGGTGGGGGGAGGGTAGGAGGCAGAGCTGCCTGTGCGAGAAGCCAAAAGAGAAGGAGTCGAGGGCCTTGAGTTGTTTGGGTGTAGGAGGCGACCAAAAAAACAGAATTTATAAAACTTTGTGTATTTATTCTTACGTGTTTGAACACAGTCACCTTCAAAGCACTCTCCATCTGATGCAGTACCTCTATGAGACTTTTTTCCCGCTGCTCACAACGGGTTTTGAGCTTGTTCATTTTGATGCCTTTTCGTTTTTTGTTTCACCTCTTTGACATCGCCAAAACATTTCCCTTTGAGGACCTTCTTCATCGGGAAACAAACAAAAACATAGTCACTCGGGGTGAGATTGGGTGAATAGGGAGGGTGGGGCATGGAGGTCATGCCATTTTTGGTCAAAAACGGTTGAACACTCAGCGCAGGGTGGGCAAATGCGCTAGTAAATCAGCCATCAGGAAATGGGGAAATACATTGAAGGAGTCTACAAAAAAATTCACTGAAGCTGAACACAGCCTCTCACAACAACACCAGCTGGTACACTGATGCAGATGGGTTCCTAGAACACTCACCTATTTGGGGAAGCCTGTACAACAAGGGTCCTGCCTTCCAGAAGATAATTCCAGTTTGGGGGATGAGGTCCCTCCTCCTATGCTATCTAGAAAATGGAGTCAATGTAGTGCCTGATCCTGAGGAGATGTGACCCCTGTGCAGCCAGGAGAAACAGCCCCCGAGGGGTTCATTCAACAAGAGTGCCTGAGAATGCAGCAGTGAGTAGAACAGACAAAAGGCCCTGTCTTTATGAAGCTTATGTTCTAGGGCTACAGGTAGAATGCAGAAATATATGTATATAAAGAATGTTCTCTGAACAAGTTGGGTTTATTCCAACAACGAAATTTAAAATTTTGGTCTTATATGAAAAAATCAATGTAATTCACTATATCAACAGAAAGAGAAGAATCACATATCATGTCAGTAGTTGTAGTAAAAACATTTGGTAAAATTCAATATCCATCCGTGTGAAAGCAAATATTCCTGGTAAACTTCCACATCAAGGGGACTCTCTGCACCTAACACAGGGCATTGACAAAGCAACCTTCGCTGCTGGCCATACTTCACGGTAAATCACTGAAAGTTATTTTTCTTGAGACCTGGAACAAACGAAGGGTTTACTTCCACTTTAATTCACCCTACACCATTGTAGGACTGGATGGCATTAGCCAGGGCAGGGGGGGCAGAAAGGTAAGGAAAGTGCAGAATTGGTGGAAATGAAGAAACGAAACACCACCCTTCACAGCTGGTGTGACAATGTGAGAGAAAAGCTGAAAAGGGCCCATGGCCTTCTAAAAGTTCAGAGAGTTCATGGGTTTACAGAGTTATACTAGAATCAATATTTTTAAATCGATTTAAATTTCCACATACCAGTAACAAAAAAATCAAATGAAGAGACAATATTCATAGTAACTGAAAAAATATCAAGTATCAAAGAAAAAAAAAATCTGATAGTGGATATGCAAGACCTCAATGCAAAATAAAAACTAGGAAACATGACTAATACAAATAAAATAGTATCTAAATAATTCATGGACAATACCAGATTCGTGGGTTAGAGGAGTCAAAATGAAAAAGAATAATTCTTCCCAGATAAATAAATATATTCAAGGCAAGCACTTTTCATTGTTTTTCTTTTTCCAACTGTTTCTAAGTTTAGTTAGAAAAATTTAAGGGCCAAGAATAGTCACGACAATTCTTTAAGAAGAAGAGGAAAGCTGGATTTCTGATCATCAAAACTATGAGCCGCTGCAGCTGGTGAGACACGGGCACAGATGGAGAGGACGGCACGAGATGGAAAAACCGAACCAGTGAACAGAGACCGCGCGGAAACAGGCGGCCGCGCCTGGACCCCTGACCTATGGAAAAGGTGGAGTTACCGAGTGGTGGGAAAAAGAGGATCTTTTCAATAAATAACGTTGGGAGAATTAAATATCCCCATGTAAACAAAAGAAACTTGACCCCTACCATATACCATAAAGAGATATTAATTCTAGACTTTTCTTAGACATAAATGTGAAGGAATAAATAAAAGAACTTCAAGAAGCTGTGATAGGAGAATATCTTCATGATTTTAGAGTAGAAAAATCTT
Source organism: Macrotus californicus (assembly GCA_007922815.1). Lineage (NCBI taxonomy): Eukaryota > Metazoa > Chordata > Mammalia > Chiroptera > Phyllostomidae > Macrotus > Macrotus californicus. The sequence continues at coordinate 46,941 of VMDR010003038.1, read as the reverse complement.
CTAAAATAAGATATTAAAAATGATAACCATAAAGGAACTATGAAAGTACAAATCACTTATTTAATTAAATTGAAATGAATAACTTCCAGTCTCCAAAAGACACCTTTAAGAGGGAAAAGGGAAGCTCAAAGTAGATAAAAATGTTTACAACACAAACAATAGTTAAAAGGTTATCCCAAACATATAAATATCATCTACAAATTAATAAGAAAATAGGTAAACAATCCCATAGAAAAATGAATACAAGCAAATCACAAAAGAAGCTATTCAAATGGCCAATAAATAAATTTTTCTATGGTATTAAAATTTCTCAGAAAAAAAGACAAAAAGCAAAAGGCAAGACAGAAAAATGGAAGCCTGGTGGCTAATTGGCAAACGGGAGAGTAGAAGGAAGTTAAAATTACTTGGGAGATAGTTAATAAATCTCCACTATTTTTAACAGATTTTTGAGACAAGCCCCTGACCTGGGAAAATCTGTCAGTTTTCTGTGGGGCTTAGATTTTTCATTAAATCTTTCCCCGCGCCCACACACTAACTCACTCTGCCCTGAATCCTAGAACTCAGTTCCTCTCGGTCCGTGGCTGAGTAGGATTACTCTGAAAGAAGTTTAAGGCGGTTCCTTTTCCCATTAAAGGTGTCTTTGGGGCTGAACAGAGGTCTGCAGTTGATCTGTTAGCTGGCGGAAAGCGTGGAAAATGTAAATTGCAAATCGAATTTTCCTTGAAGGGACAGCTATTGGCTTGCATTTTCAGGTAATCAATCGGTCATGATGCTGTCAAATAAAATCACTCACAGCAGTGGCCACCTAATAATGGCAAATGCAAAAGACCTCCTACGCTTTAACTTCTTCAAAACACTAGCTTGTGGCTTCAGCTGGATCTCCAGGGAGAAAACCTGCAATGAGATTTGACCTGCAGACAAGGATGGAATCCCCCGCAGCATTTCGAGTGACCGTGGAACAGGAGGGCACAGCCATCCATTCAGTCCCTTCTCTGAAAGCGAGCTGCATTCTTCACTTGGGGTAAAAGACTCTATTTGGAAATTTTACTCTGCAACAGAATTCACCCCAAATTGCCCCAGAAGCACTATCTTGGTGTAAGAAACTACTGCACATGTAAATATTTTAACTCCAAATATAAATTTACATAGAGAGTCTATTGATGAAATGAAAGCATTATGCATATTATAATAATAAATAAGGCAACCAGTCAGTCTTTGGAAGGTTCAAACTAATGTAGTAGAAGCTTCTATACATTTATATATTTCAAAACATTTTCTTTAAAGTAGACCAGATGTTTTTAATTTACAAAGATCAATTTTGAGCATAGTTCAACTCTACTCCATTCCAGAAAATCAATTTTTATGCATTGCCAGTTATTCACATTAATATATCATATTTCCTATGACTTTGGACACTGACTTGTTCATTTTATTTGACAGTAAAAAAATAAAGCAACCCAAAATAAAATAAGCACTGCCTTGGTGAAATGTTTATTAATCTTTCAAGTTTGAAAACGAATGCCACAGGAAAGTGCCAAACAGTAGAAAATGTATTAGGGTAATGAAAGAGAATTTAAAGTGCTTTCCTCAATAAATGCTCAGAACAGGGCTATGCCCCTGCAGCTGACTATGAGTGGAAATCTTAAATGAGGTTATTGAGTTACCAGTGAGTTTGAGTTAACGTAACTGGAGAAAATGTAGAAAATTCTTTGCCCTAATTTCAGGGAATGTTGTGTATTGTTGTGAGGGAAAACTCTGACATAAAATAGCAGCTTTTTCACATTGGCTGACACTCACAAAGTTTATAGCTATGTATATATGATTCATAACAGCACATTATTCAGACCCCACACTACAGAGAGACCTGTAGGATTGAAGCCAGAAAAGCCAGCATTTGTGCTGCCCATCACTACCAGAACCATTAAGTAGAGACGCAGATTGAATCTTTACGGGCGCTTGATTCAGATGCCGGTGATCTGAGAAGACAATGGGTTATGTACCCTCAAAACCATCTTAACACTTCATCTCAAGCCGACCTTTTTATAAGGAGAAGAAAGGGTAGGGAAGGGAGTTAGAAAAAAGGTTAATCAGATAAGAGTTGCAGTCCAGGGATGATTTTCCTAGTACTTCTTTATCTGTCAATCAAAACATCTTTGTCTCTCTCCCTGGAGCACAAAGGCTCAGATACCACCTCCATGCTTGCAGACCCCCACGGCACAAAGGTTGAATTGCTTGTCAACCTCCTGGAGTCGAGGTAGGTCATGCATTCCAGTTCCTGGAACAACAGCCTTCCACATGCATTAATCACTTACACCTATCAGCTATGACTGAAGCTAAAATCTTTAACTCCTGAGTTTCCCTATCGACATAATTCCTTGGCAGGGCTGCCTTTATAGGCAGGTGGCATATGCAGTCACACTGGACCCTGAGCTTAGAAGAGGTTCACCTTGATTTAATGTTCCGCTGTCACCATCTTGAAATTATTAAACATTTTTAACAAGAAGCCCTGTAGTTACATGTTGTAATGGGCCTCACAAATTATGTAACTGACCCTCTTCCTTAGTGTGCAAACTGAACTGTGACTTAGCTCATACTTGATCGTCCCCATTCCTGAAAGAGTAGGAAAAGTAGTTTTGGCCTGGGTCAAATATACACAGAGACCAATGTGTCTTTCAGACATTTTCCCTTCCTTTCTCTTGCTTCCTCCTTGGACCTGCTCTCCCTAACACTGACTCTTTGTCTACAGTATGTAGGTCTATTTCTACTGGGCACTCGAGTGTGCTCCACTGATCTAGCTTTGTGCCATAACACTACGTTCTAACTACTACAGCTTTATAGTAAATCTGGACATTTCATTATACAAGGCCCCATCTTCTTCAGAAATGTCCTGGTTGTTAGCATGGTCAGTGATGTGACCTGTGGAAGAATTCACAAAGAGAAGAAAGCATAGAGCACAGGTGGCCAGCACAAGGCCTGCAGGCCAAATCCAGCCCTCCACCTTGTTTGATCTGGCCTAGCACCTTGTTTCTACCCGGCGGCAGCACCGAGCTCCTGGCCACTAGTTAAGGAGTAGTTACATTTACACAGTCCTAAAATTACATTCGGCCCTTTGAAGGCAATCATGGGGCTGATGTGGCCCCCAGTGGAAGTGAGCTTGACATCCTGCCATAGAGAGTAAAATTTTTATTCACTCTCCAAGAAAGGAGAGGGGCCTGTGTGGAGAGATGCACTGGTACTGAGGGCTGGGGACTTTGAGCTTTTCTTGGATTATACCTGGGTTAGAAAAGGGGTGGGGGGGTGCTGCTGTGTGTTGGGCTGCAGTTTGTTCCAATGTTATTTTCTGCCTGTGGCCAGGGAGTGGTTAGTCCTGTTCTTGCTTTCCAGTAATTTCCAGTCCTGGGTACAAGCTCAGAAGAGTAGAAAGGCAGTCATGGTTAACAAGGTCAAGGCCTGCTAGGCACATGGTACCACCATAGCAAATGGGGCTGGCTTTGTCCCTTCACTGGTCATTCTTGGTTCTTTGCTAATCCACATACATTTTAAAACCAGCATGTACTGGTTATTTATATTTTTCCTAAAAATACCTATTTCATTTATGTTTTTACAACTATCATCATAACTTCCTTATTTTATTCTTCTATAATTTGACAGTTCCTAATAGAGCTTACTCCTTATGCCTAATACTATACCGTTTATTTATACCTTCTGTCTTCTTTCTTGATAAAAATTGGCAGAATTGTTAGTCTTTTCAAATAGCCACTTTTGTGTTGACCGTCTCTACAGGTTTTTTATTTTACTAATTTATCATTATTCTCTTTTTATTCTTACTGTGTGAACAAAGAAAGTTTGCTGTAATAAATCATAAATTCCTACCGGGGCAGATCATGGTGGGTAGTCATACCCCAAACCTATAACTTCTTTAATAAAAAGTTTATTTTTGCCTTAAGCCAGCCCTGTCCATTGTTCCTGTGCATCTGGGTTAGGACACCAGTGAAGTATCTCTTTTCAGACCCTCCTTCTAAAGCGGACCACCCTCGAGAGAGCATAGAGTCTTAACTGCCGGGTAATCTAGCCCCCACCTTGTCCTCTCTCACCTCATGTAACCGTCCTGATTCTCCCCCCATCTTGAGTGCATAAAAGAAACTGCAGACTGTTGTTCTCCAGAGTATTTTAGGTTTTGATCCCCAGCAGATGTCATCAGTTTAGCTTAAGTAAACTCTTCAAAAAGTCTCCAGGTTTGGACATTTCTATGTTGATAACTGTCTTTGGGGATATTGGTGATTTTGTTCCAGCTAATTGAGTTTTAACCTTAGGTCATTAATTTTCTATCTTGTTTCTATTATAGCTATGTTTCTGTCTATTAATACCAACATACTACTTTTTAAAACCACTTTTGTAAAAGATTTTATTTATTTTTAGAGAGAGGGGAAGGGAGGAAGAAAGGAAGAGAAACTTCAATGTGTGGTTGCCTCTCACATGCCCCCTACTGGGGACCTGGCCCACAACCCAGGCATCTGCCCTGACTGGGAATCCAACCTGAAACCCTTTGCTTTGCATTCTGGCGCTCAATCTACTGGGCCACACCAGCCAGGGCCCAAAATACTACTTTTCTAACTATATTCCACAAATTATCAGCAACAAGTTTCAGCAGTAAGTTTCTGACTCAGAAACATAAGTGTATATGTTTGAGTGTCAACAAAGAGGGCAGCTGGAACAGACCAGGCAAAGAATGGGGTCAGGGAGGAAGTGGGTCAGATCACGTAGGGGCTTAGAGGCCGTTTTAGGGCTTTGACTATTACTGAGTGATATGGGAAGGCATGGAAGGATTTTGAACAGCAAAAAGACACGATCAAATTCACTTTAACAGGACCACTCTAAATATATTAATTCCATACATGAATTTTACAATAAAAACTAACAAAGGGAAAAATTAGCTCTTTCATTTCTTTTAAAGATTTTATTTATTTTTAGAGAGAAGGGAAGGGAAGGAGAAAGAGAGGGAGAGAAACATCAATGTGTGGTTGCCTCTCACGTGGCCCCCATGGGGGACCTGGTCCACAACCCAGGCATGTGCCCTGACTGGGAATCGAACCGGCAACCCTTTGGTTTGCAGCCTGCACTCAATCCACTGAGTTACACCAGCCAGGGCAGCTCTTTCATTTTTTCAAACAGACTCATCACCGGCTCTTCAAGATCACGTACTTCATATATGCAATAAACATCTATTGAGAGAATGACTATGAAGCTTTTTATCCAAATGGGACACTTCTGAAAAGAGAGAGGACACCATTAATATTTATGATAAGAAACAGGTCCAAACAAGGACTGTTCTAGGCAAATCTGGATACATGGTCTCCCTATCTATTCAGCATTTATTGCGATCAGCATGTGCCAGTCCCTCTGCTAGGAGAGAGAGCTTCATCTGAGAGCGAGAAAGCATTCCTGGGGAAGATAACATCATTTCAATGCAATGTGACCCATGACATGGAGAATAACAGTGAGAACAAGCCATGCAGTCCCTTTGTCTTCACAGGCTTTTGATGAAGAATCATGTTTTTCATTAAGGCAGTACCAGCAGCAGCACATTCTCAGATCCACTAGCACCTTCCAGCCAGTCCTCCTTACTTTTCTCAGTGTTCTTGTTTGATTAGTGTACCACTTATTGATAAGCACTTAGGCTTTTTCAATTTTAACTTGTCATATTGCTATATTGGTTTCCCAGGGCTGCCATAACAAATTGCTCCAACTCAGTGGTTTTAAGTAACAGAAATTTGCCCGGCTGGTGTGGCTCAGTGGCCTGAGAGCCGGCCTGCGAACTGAAAGGCTGCTGGTTTGACTCCCCGTCAGGGCACATGACTAGGTCGCAGGCTGGGTCCCCAGTTGGGGGCACACGAGAGGCAGCCGGTCAATATATCTCACACACATCCATGTTTCTTTCCCTTTCTTTCTCCCTCCCTTCCCCTCTCTCTATAAATAAATATTTATTTATTCATTGATTAAATTAATGAATATTGTTAACTAATTAATTAACAGACATTTATTCTCTCATCATTTTGGAGGCTAGATATCCAAAATCAAGGTCAGCAGGGTTGGTTCCTTCTGCAGGCGCTGAGAGAAAGATCACTCTCTGCTCCTTTTCTCTCTTGTGGAGATGGCTGGCAATCCCTGGCATTCCTTTGCTCATAGACACTGATCTTCGATCCCTTCCTCAATGGTCACATCTTCTCTGTGTGTTTTCCTGTGTCCTGTCCTCTTCTTATAAGGACAACAGTCAAAGGATTCAGGGCGCAGTCTGAATCCAGGATGATTTTATCTTGGGACCCTTAACTAATAACATCTAAAAATTTCCAAAAGGGTCACATTCTGAGGTTCTGGATGAACTGAATGTTTAAGGGACACTATATAATCCAGCACAACTGCCCCAAACCCACCAACCCCAAACCCTGACATGGCCAACCTGTGGACAGCCAGGGGCAGGGTCGCTGACTGCCCCTGCAGTCAGACAGCCAGTTTTATGTCAGCCTCCCGCACCCCTGGGTGCCCAACCACAGATGGAAATGTATGAAAAAACAGCGTCCCTAAATGAGACTTTTGAATTTCTTTATACTTTGTACTGGATCTGAGGTAATGAAGTATATCTAAGGTGGAATTGCTCTAAAGAGCATTCAGTTGGGAAACAGAAGGGCCAGAGTCGAAAGGCCACAGATGAGAGACTGCTAGCAGCTGCTGGTGGCGGCTCACGGCCAGCTAGGTGACTTAATGTGCAAGTGTGAGTAAGAACGGTAAAGTCCCCATGAGGCGCTCAAAATGCTTCCTCAACATTTATTCAACGTTGGCTTTCTGCTGAAACTACTAACTTTAATAACTTTGTTAGTTGCATGATAGAAAATGGATTAGCCCCAGTAAGCATTTTGCTAAACCTGGCCACAAATTCTTTCTGTTGCTCATGATCTTAGTGATTGATTGGCATGAGAGTGGCTATATTGTAATATTTAATAATGTATTTAAAGACATAACCATACAAGCCTCCCAGATTATTGCCTCTTGTTCAGCATGCTGCACTAGAGACACTTTTCTTGGGTTCCACGAGAGATCTTTCTAGAAGAGGAAGTAGATTTAAGAGCAGATGTAGAACAATGTGTGCAAATTGCAAAGTGGCAGACAGAACATTTTAAAACTCCTAATTACAAGAGCTTCCAACAAAGGGGGCACTGAAGTGAAAAAGAGATGGGCCACTGTTGAGGACACCGTAGATTAGAGACTCTTGGGATCCCTTTCACCTCCAAGACTCTGTGATATTCCTGAGCCATGGAGACGTGAGCACTATTGAAAATGCCAGCATGCCCAAGTGAAGAGGACCAAGGCAACTGACTGACTTAGGAACATGGAGGGTGATGCTTCAAGATCTGGGAAATCCACACCCCAGGCCAAAGGTGGTCCAGGTCACAGTAAGGCCGAGTAACGTATTAGAAATAACCCAGCTTTCCTGGCTGGCCATTCTGAGTCCTGGCTCCTCTCTCTCTAGCTGCGTGTTTCTGTTCCTTCATATACCTCAATTAAAATTCAAATGAGATAAAATATGCAGAGTACCTGCATATTAGGTGCATGATAAATGGTAGCTGGTATTACTCTTCATAACTAGAAAAGAGAAAAGAAATTGTTGCATGAAGGCAAAAATTCTAGTCATAAATTTGAGCCATTTACATAGAATGTATAAACTTGTCAACTTGTGACGGCATATTTTATTTTATCATGCAAAACAACTCTATCGACATAAGCCAGCAGAAAACATGGGTGTCGCTGACACACACGAGCACAGCAGCACCGCCCCAGCACCGCCCCAGCGCTGCGCTGTCCACGAAGAGCCACACTGCGCGCGGTGCTGCGGAGAGACTGGTTTGTCACTTGCCCTCCCTCCTCTGTTTCACCTGCCAAACCAGAAACATGTTGTGTGCCGTTGTGTGTGTTAAAGTGTTCTTCCTTTCTTCCTTCTTTAGGAAAAAGGAAAGACTCAGAAAAGATGTATTTCCATAATTTTAAAAAATTATCAATAGTGTTTAATTATTTTTGTTGGAGTGGGTATAAAATCAGTTTTCTTGCTGCAAGGCTTTATTGAAACAATATGAAGTTGATGTCTGATTATCTAGTCAGTCAGTTGTGTTAGGCACTTTAAAAATGGTTTAACATCCAGTGGCTTGGACAGGGCCGGTTTCCACAGACTCGTGCTAGTGGACGGCAGTTCTCCGTGGATCTCAAGCCTGCTAGGTCATCTCTCAGTAACTCTGCACACCCTGCAAACAGAGGCACGGACTGTCTCTTGTTACAGACTGGCTACCTTTTCAAGGATGTTTGCATAGAGGAAAATCTAGACAGATAAAGAAGGTGTTTCCCACTGGAGCAAAGAACAGGCCCGTCTGCTCTCCAGTGTAAGAAATATAAGGTCTGTCTTTGGGGCAAAGAACAGGTGTGCTTGCTGTTCGTTATAAAAAATTCAGGCCACAGCTTCTCTCCTGTAACACAACCCGCTGCGTGTGCAGGTTATCATCTGGCCTTTTCATGTTGCCCTTGGGAGCTGGGGCTTAGGGAACTGGTGCACAAATGCTAACATTCTGGCTACCACTGTTTCTGTTCATAATAAATGGCCCTTTGCCTCTGACCCCGAAGACTTGTGTCTTCTACCAGCACCCATGAGACTGTGGCAGGTGAACTTTTCAGCTTGCAGGTTGGTAAAATCTCAGACCCTTTGCCGTTCCTGACACGGGTCTAAAACTTTTATTCACTCACTATCAGAGACAACTAAGGGAAGGCACAGTCTGGTTAAGTGAGTGGGGACCTCAGGAAGTTCTTTTATACATTTTGCTAAGTTCACAGTGAAAGACACGTCTTAGTTATTTCTGTCTCTGTAATATTAAAGGCCCTGGAAGAGGGCCAAGGAGAATGATTAATTTGTTGTAAAGGCAGAAAAGCTTTGTTAAAAATATGTCTGCACTTCAAACTGGGAATTTCAAGTTCTTGGATTCAAATTCTAACTCTGCCAGTGGAGACTCAAAGTCACTGAGCTTCTCAGAGGCTAAGTAAAGCCGTGTATAAGGTCTCTTTTCCAGTTCTAAAGCTCATCATCCTCTACACTGAAAACTGTCGTAATTCCTTTAGAATAAGTTTCGGCCACACGGGTCAGCTTTGTGGAGAGCTGTGCCTCTGTCAGCAGTGGCCACGGCACCGAAGTCATCAGCCTGCCCACGCTGTGTAGCAGGTTTTGCTTCCCACACAGTGCCAATGACTAGGAAGCCTGCAGGTGATGTGAAAACAGCCCATGCCTTCAGTGCGAAGCCATGCACGGAGTTAGGTGCAAAGCTGCCCCAGTAATCTAGCTGCAAGAATGAGATTCCGGGAAACCTGCATGGCTGAAAGGTAGTGTAGGTCAGAGGTTCAGAGTACACGCTGAAGCCAAACCACAGAGCCTCCGAACTTGGCTCTGCCTGGGCAACCTCGGACAAATTACCTGGCCTCCCGGTGCTTTAATTTCCTCGTGTATAAAGTGGAGATAACCATCACAGCTACCTCATATAAAGCATTGAGAACGGGTCCTGGCACAAAGTAATGGAATAATTAGTGTTACCAGCAGTTATTTTGATGAGATCAGGTCATGGAAGATAATTAGTCCTGAAATGTTAAGGGAAATAAAGGCACAAATCAATAACTCTATTATATTAGACTATTGATCTACTGATCACTTTCTCAAAAGTTGATTAATCTACAGGGATGAAGAAATTAAACATTTCTGCAGCCCCATGTGGGTGATGGAGGGAGAGATGAGACCCAGATTGCTATCAGGTCTGACCTCTTCCTTTCCCATTTTTTCAGCCGCCTTATATAAATAGAGGCAAGAATAAATCTGGGGAATCTTACAGAGCACTGAAAACAAAATCCTTTTAATGAGCTTTGGATAAATCGAGAGATCTGGCAAGTGCCTTTCCTCTCCCCTCTGAAATGTACCCATCAAGTGGTTATTCAGAGCAATAGAGTGGGGCTGCTGCCCCCTCATGGTTCTGTCAAGTATTACACCTCAGAATCAGACTACGGGGCCATCTCCCGCACACTCAAGTGTGATAAAAATACCTAGCATGGCTGGTTTGCGACACTCTTTCGCTTGCTTGCATTTGAGCCTCACAACAACACTGTGAGGGCATAAGGTAGGAAGAGCACATGTGTTTGGAAGTCAGAATTCACTTGTTTGGTAATTCACCAAAGTGTACTAAGTACCTACCATGTGCCAGGTACTGTCCAGGTCTCCCAGTGGCTCCAACTCTTCGGCTTTTAGTTAAGCCTCATCACAAGCAAGTCTGTCTTGTTTCTAATCCCTTTTTGGACGAATCACCTTGTTTGGGAGAGGAATGAGGATTGGGTGGCTCCAGGCTTGGGTGGGACGGGGGTTCTCTGTGGCATTCTAATTATACAGCTTTCCTGCCAGACTTGACATCAGCAGTGTGGGTGGGGGAGGTGCGGGCGCAGTGACCCCAGCCTAGCATGCCTAGAGCAGACCAGTGAAGAGTGAGTGTGACCATTTTAAAGTTATGTGCGTGTACATGTGTGATACTGACATTTGCTTATTCTTTGAACAAACGGGGGAGGGAGAGAGAGAGAAGATGAGAATCAGTGGGCTATCTAAGGGCCACGATTAGTGGTGGCCGACATCGCTTTGGCCCATACTCCTGGGGCCAGAGTTGCCACTTGATTCGTTCTAGAAGCAGTGGGGGCTGGGAAAGGCAGTCTTCCTGCACCCAGGGAGAGTTTGAAATGGTTTGGTTTCTCTGCAACAGACTATGCCTGGAAATTATCTTCTCTCCATCTCAATATTGTCTGTCTCTCTACTAGGCCTTCACCACTTGGTGCTGTGTGCATCTTTTCATGATTTATCTTTCCCAACTAGACAGTAAGACCCAGGAGAAAAGAAAGCACATCTTAAACTTCTTGTCCTAAACAACACCCAGCATGAGGCCCTATATGCTCAAAAATTCCTCACTCCAACGGAGTGCATTTCAATTTATAGAGTGTCTTCACAGATTTATTTCATTGTTGATTGCTGAGGTGGAGGACCAGTGTTTCTGGCTTTATGATATGCAAATGTTTGGATGAACTGCAGAAGGTTGAGCAAAGCAAATGTTTCCACTCCGTCCAGTCCAGCCAGGCCTGCAAAGATATGCCCTCTCTCCTTCACTCCTAAAATAAACCTTACTGGGTCATGCTGTATTTTCTTTTTATTACTGCTGACATTTTATTTAAATGTTTGTGTCCATATTCATATGTGAGATAGTGGTGTCCTGTTTTGTGCTAGCTTTTCTGTTTTGCATCAGGGTTATTATACCAGTTGGAAATAAATGACCCCAGACGGTAGATCCACATATAGAAGTCCCTATTTTTGAGTCTCGGTTTGGAGGACAGCTACCAGGAGAGCTGCCTGACCCAAATGGACTGTGACATGAGAGAGAAATAAGCTTTTCTTTTGGCAAGCCACTGAAATGGGGGGCTTCTTGTTACAGCAGCAAGCATCGCTTTTCCTTACTCATACAGCCATTTCGTCTCAGGTCCTGCCATCATCCTAGGTGATTTCTTTGTCCACATGAATGACCCTTCGAAGCCTTAGTCTCACGGTCCCTCTCAATCCCATTAACCAGCACAGCCCCATTTCCTTCACCGCCACTTACTGACAGTCCCAGAGCTCATCATTCCCAAGAGCTTCTGTTCCTCACTGATGGCGAATTCCAACAGAACTCTACCACAGCCGCCTTTCCCTGGCCTGTGCCACTTACGTGTTCCTCAACCCCCTTAAGATCTGTTGTACCCTTCCCGCCTTCCCTTTCTCCCCTGCCCATCAGCACTGGTCAGCTGGGGCTGCCATACACTAGGTGGCTTAAACAACAGAAATTTATTTCTCACAGTTCTGGAGGCTAGAAGTCAAATATCAAGGTTTTGGCAGAGTCAGCTTCTGATGAGAGCTGTCTTTCTGGCTTGGGGAGAGCTACCTTCTCACTGTGTCCTCACATGGCCCTTCCTTGGTGCGTATGTGTGGAGAGAGGGAGTGCTCTCTGCCGTCTCTTCCTATAAGGACACCTGTGCTATCAGATCAGGGCCTCTCCTATGACCTCACTACCTAAACTGTCTTCTTTGAGGCCCCATCTCCAAATATAGCCACACTGGGAGTTAGAGTTTCAAATATGAATTTTAAGGGGACACACACGTTGTCATAACACCACCTTATTCTCAATGACCCATAAGCTCACTCTTGAGCTAACTAGTACCCTGACTCTCGTGACTATTTGTCCTTCCGTCACACTTGTCTGCAGAAACCAAACATGGATCAGTCCTAGGGCCACTTTCTCTGCTCCTGTGCTTACCCTGCTGGGTATTGCTATGGAAACACACACACACAAATGTGTAGACATGTTGTTGTTTCCAACTTGAAAACCCTTTACATATTCCTAGTTTGCATCTCCCTTGTCTGGTCATCTCTTTCTCTTATTTCCCATGAAGGGGTTCAGAATATGCATAAAACTCATGTTGAGCTGAAGGCATTTGAGAATCAGCAGATGCAGCAGAAGTGTTTTTTCTGAACTCTCCTTATCTGCCTGAAAGAGCCTCTCAAAAGAACTCCACTGTCTTAAATCCTTTTCCTGGGCATAGAATGAACTCTCATTGGAGATCACCTAAACAGACATTGTGCTAAATAGACAAAACTACTATATTTTCAGTCTTTTCTCCTACGGGGTTCATTTCTCTTTCCTGAGAGTCATTGGTTTTCCCGTGACTGCCCTTCCGCCCTGTCCCTTTTTCTTCTAAGATGGTACAGAAGCCTCAAATTCTAATCACCACTTGAGTCACATTTTTCTGTGAACTGTGTACACATGTCAATAAAAATCTGTTTTTTCTCCTGCTGATCTGCCTTTTGTCCATTTAATTCCCAAGACCCAATCCATTTTGTGTCCATACCCCCCCCTTTTCTGCTCCCTTGTTCTCTGAATGGAAGAGCTGTCCCTGCTGGCTCCCTCTCCCCCTTCCTTTGGTCTCATGCCTCCGCTTCATCCTTTATGCCTTGTCTTAGCTCGATCTTCCTTCTCTCCTTTACTGTCTTTTCCACCCCTGCACTTAAATATGCCCAAACCTTCAGAATTTTAACAGCTCTCTCTTGGTTCTTTATCCCCCTGCATAGTTCAGGCTCTGTCTTTTGTTATCTTTCACCCACATCCAAACTTCTTGAAAGAAATGGCTGCATTTCCTTATTTCTCATGCATTCCTCAACCCACAGCCATATGTCTTCCTCCGCCACTTCACTAGTCGTGCCAAGGTCACCTGTTTCTAAATCCAGCGAACATTTGCAGGCTCTCTCTTCCTTGATCTCATGCATTCGGCCTTGCTGGATGCCATCTCCCCTTCCTCACATGGCGTCAGTGACTGTCACCCTGCTCTGCTCTGACTTTCACCTTGACTCCTCCTTTTCTAGCTCCTCCTCTTCCAACGACTTTAACATCGCTGCCTCCACTGTTCCATCCTCTTCTCTGGCTGCACGGCCTCTGATTTGTTTTGTCTACTCCCATGGCTTGAACTGCTAACTAAATGCCGACTGATCACCAAAATCTAGATCTCTAGCTCAGTTCTTTCTTCTGAGCTCCAGGCATCTTCCTTCATCTTTGTCCCGGATGTTTCTTCTTTGATGCCCTACAGGCTGCTCAAATTCAACGTGTCCAAAATGAAACTCCTTTTCTTTTCCCTCAGACATATGCCCCATCTTGGAGAACAGCACCAGCCTCTACTGAACCATCTAAACTATAAATCAGAAAGTAAGTCTTGATCTTCACTTCTACCTTCCCCATAGAATCAGGCAACAACCTTGTCAGCCCCGGCATTTTCTCATCTCCCAGCGCTAGCTCCTTCTCCATCTTCATCTCCATCTCCATCACCGCCTCGTAATTCTGGCCTTCATCACCTCTTCTTTGGATTGCTCTTACAGGACCCTCACTGGTCTGCTAGTCTCTCCTCACTGCAGTCAGAATGCTCTTTCTAAACTATGTAGGGGAAGAAAAATTGTTTTCCCTATACCCATCTTAGGTTCATTGCCCGGGGCCCTGCAAGTCAGAGTCACAAACAACAGATTAATAAGAGAACAACAAAAGTATACTCACATGTGGAGAATGCGCATCTATGGGCGTACTCAGTGATGGGTAACTCAAAGGGATAGTGAGAATTTGGACTTACATTGCATTTTAACAACAGAACAATAAATTTTTACAGAAGTAACAAGATAAAGGAAGAGGACTTCAAGTTTCTAGGACAGTAAACTGTGGAAGGGAGAACTAATGGGAGCTAAGGGCTAGTTAGTAAAATTTGTATGCGGATTCCTCTGGTGCTGTCTCTGGGCTGAGAAGGATCCAGAGTTGTCTCTGGTGATTTACTTCTGCATTTTTGGGTAGAGTGGGGAACAGGGACACCACCACAAATTTACGTCCTGCTTTCAGGCAAATGGGGGAGGGCAGACAGCTGCTCTGGTATCTGCTTCTTCTCAGTTGCCTTCAGCACAAAATACTCCTTATGCCAAAATAGTTTTCCAGGTGGCATACCTGCCACACTTCAATTACAAATCTGTTCACATCACTCCCGCTGCTAAAATTGTTCACAGGCCGGCCACATTAGAGACCCCAGAATAAGGGTGAAATGACGTGGCTGGCACACACAACCCTTCACAATTTGGCTTTCACCTACTTTCCAGCTTCTCCTCTGTGCAGTTCCCACCTCTACCCCGCCTCCACTATTGTGCTGGCAAAAACCAAACCACTCGCCATTCACTGGGGGTGCCGCATTCTCTCTAGCCTCTCAGCCTTTTCCCATGCTACCCTCTGCCTGAACTGGAGTCACCTTGCAAACCCTTTCTTTGGGGCTTGTCTTGGGGTACTCTGTCCTTAGGAAGACTCCTGGACACTCAGCACCACCCCCCTTCTCTGTTCTCCCATATTGCTTTGTGCATATTTTTACTATTTCCCTTTTGTAAGCCTGAAATGATTTGTCTGGCTAATTTCAATCAACGAAGCCCTAAAAATTGTGTCTCTCTAATCTCTTCAACAACCTGTCCTACTCTTGCTACCGTGAAGGTCTCTGTTTGGTCCCCCAGCCTCCATTCCTGCCTTCCCCACACCCAACTCGTCTCCACATCACTACCAGAAGGGTCTTCTCCAGATGCAAATGGAATTAATATCCCTTCCCTGCTTCAGAAAGATCTTTCAGTGAGCGCTTAAATCAGATCTGGTTCAGAAAATGCTGCTTTAACATATGAAGAAATGAATGAGATCAAAGGTGGCTTCATAGAAGTGGGGTTTGTGCTAGGTCTTTTAGGATCAATAAACCACCAATCAGTGGGAAATGCTAGGGAGGGTGTTTGACTACCTCTTTACAGACTGTGAATAGGCCAAATGGGAAAGTGCTGCTTGGGTGGAAGAACTGTGGACGTGAACCCTGGAAAACCTGCCCGGAGCCCATGTAAGGTGAATTTTGAGTGCAGTCTTACAAAGCTGCACCATTAAGTGTGTTTTAGGCAAAACAAAATTGGGTTCTTCATCTAACCTTCCTACCTCATGCAGTTTAGGAAACTTAAATGTGAAGTGAAAGGAATTATTTTAATTACAATTATAAGGGGACAGGTAACACCTAGGGTCCCCAAAGACTGAAAACTCATTGTCACAGCGATGCCAGAGAGAAGCCAGGAGCAATGTAGGGATGGTGAGAACTGAGGGGCAGATAGAAATAATTTTCAGAGCTGCAGTTTTAATGTCCTGTTATGAAAATTACTGAGATATTGACTGACCTAGGGGAAAATTTTAAAAAGAAAACCATTCATTACAATAATATTTCACCAAAGTCAGTGCCTGTTTAAATGCCTAATATTTAAATGTATATCAATGCTACTCTTAGATAATCCTATTCTCAAAAAATAATTGAACCAATAAGAATAAGAAAAAGGTTAGGAAAAACAAATGCCATGGTTTAGAAAGAAAAAAACGTGTTACAAATTTGTTTAGTCTTCAGAGAAAATGATAGGTTGTTTAAGAGAATGCTCCGTTGTGTAAAAGCTGGTTATCAAATCCACACGCTCCAGAGAAAGGCTCTCATTCTGCGTACCACAGAATAAATAGCTCTGCTTTAGGAAAAGGTGCCCTTTAATAAAATGAATCATCTTTTACTGGCTAATAATTAAAGCAGTGATTTTAATTTTGTAAACTACCTGAAGACTCCAAAAGATTGAATTAATGTAGTTCATGTTAGTTTTAAAGCCCTTTTTTTTAAACTATGGGTTGAGAATGGGAACACCTGGATTAAACTCCCAGATCTGCAATGATTGAAGATTTCCTGATGTTGCATATGTCAATCAGTCAAAAAATGTCTTGCCATTAAAATAAATGTATCAATGTGCTAATGACCTACATATTTTGCAAAACTAGTTTAAGATTATATCATTATTTCTCAGCAACACATGAATATTAGCTATCGTGATTCTGAATGTGAGCCGTGACAATATTATGGGATATTTTATGCACCTACAGGAACATTTAAAGTTAGGTAAAATGGAGGTGGGGTGAGTTGAATGTGATTATCTCCCTCCTCTCCTTCCTTAGAAGGACATTTACTGACAAAGCAGCAGCCTCAGGAGTAACAGAAAGGTAATCTGAACTGGTAACATACCACTTAAGAAAGACTGACAAGTGGGCCATGGTTCAGTTGGTTACAATGGAATCCCGTTACCAAAACATAGCAGGTTTGATCCCTGGTCAGGGGGAGCCTCGGGGAGGCAACTGAGTAATGTTTCTCTCCCCTGCTTCCTTTCTCTCTAAAATCAATAAACATATCCTTGGGTGAGGATTAAAGCTTCTTTCAATTTACAAAGAAAAAGAAAAGGAAATTCGACTGGTGATAGCAACGATTTAATGTTAGAAATTGAGGTGAGTGATAAAACAATGTGTTTTCAGACTATAAATGGCATGTATGAGATTTTAAAGAATATAATCATCTAGGAGAGTAGTATTAAAGCTTTTCTCAACTAGAACTAAAATTATTACAAAATGGGTAGTGGTTTAATAAAAAAGAAAAGAAAGAAAATAATGAGATAAAGACAGAGGGAGAAAGAGAAAAAAAGGAGGAAAAAGATACACGGGGAAAAAAGAGAAAACATTTAAGAAAAGAAGTGACCTAATACTTGTGCCAAATTCAGTGGAATTCCCAGCACAGCCAGACCGAACACAAGACCACAACAGGAATAATGTGTAGGAACACAAATTCTGTAATCGCTGTCAAAACGGTAATGCCTCCCCTCTTTTCAGAAACACTTCTATTGGACACATCCAGTTCATTTTACCTAGCTGCCAGTGAACGCTTTCTGGAGGTCGCCAGAAGGTGCACTGAGTGTGAGCATTTAGAATAACGAACAAATAATCTCGATACCTCCGTAAGCGTAAAGAAGGCCATGGGGCTAAATAGCTGCAGCATCTACTTTTCAGCTCAAGTGTCAAGGTGATGCTAAACCTGGAATGCGCAGGCTGTGCTCTCAAAACTGTTCTTCCAACAGAAAGGTTAGGTTTATGATGAGCATCTTCAGTCTTAAAGGGTCTTCCTAGGGCTCATAGTAGCATCTGTTCCTGAGAGGGCCGGCTGGGACCAGAGGACGCGTCTGCGGTCTGTGGTAAATAGAGTCAAACAAGCTCAGGAGGGATCCAGCCCTTGAACCCACACTTGAAAGTTTCCCAGTGCAACGGCAAGCACTCTCAACTTTTCTAGCACAAGGGCTGGAGGGTATTGGTGTGGCTTAATTGCCCAGGTACCTGGCAGTACTTGGCCTTGGCACTGACCACTGGTAGACGGAGGATGGTAGGCCAAGCACAGGCGTTGGATCGAGGGACGTGGGATCACATCCCATGTGGGCTACCAACTATCTATGTTACGTAACCTCAGGCACTTTTTCCCATCAGAAGATAGGTCCCCCGGTGCGCACCTCACAAGGATGGCATACCTCCTTGCAGTTACGTGAGCCACACCCTGGCACTGTCCAAGCACACGGACCACAGTCCCCAGGGCCCACGCAGACACTCTTTGCCACTCTAATACGTTGTTGCTCAGATTTTGAAGACTGGCTACTTTTTTGATGGAGCTAAAAAGTATGAGATCTTTATCTAACGCCTAGTGATATCTGGATGTCTACTTCTAGCAAAAGTTATGCCAGTACCAAATTTAGAACATGAATAATGAATCAAAAAATGTAGGCTGTACCCAAGAAACCAATGAAAGCAAGGACTTTGAAAGCAGACAACCTTGGGTTCTGACCTTAAGACCCTACTTAATAGGCACATGGACTGGTGAGTTTCCAGTTTCTTTCAGGGTCCGCCTGTGCACAATGGAGCCACAGTACTCATTTCAGGGTGCTTTTGTCTAGACTGAGTGAAACAGCGCGTATGAAGACTGGCTTTGCCACTGACCAGATGGGCGACCTTGGGCAAGTGTCCTCACCTCTCTGTGCTTCGATTTGCTCGTAAGTCAAGTGGCTTCCGCAGAAACCCCTAACTCAGAGGCTGTCTTGAGACTGAGCTCACAGAGACCCCTTAAAACAGTGGCTGGCACGTGGTAAGTGACCATTTTTCACTGTCACTTCGTACGCCTCAACGTTATTGTTAATCAGAGGAACTGGGTCCACGAGACAACGGCACAGAGATTAAAAAATGACTGAACAACACAGTGCGTGATACGGCGAGGGACCTACAGAAAGTAGCGTGTGCGCCCCTGTTCTCTTGGTCTCACATGGACTCTCCATGGAGCAGGGACGGGGGTCCAGGTGGAGGACCCCTCAGCAGGTGTGACCCACCTGTGAGCTACTGAAGCTGGCCTGGCTGCCACTTTCAACAGCCATTGTCACCTTGCTTTTCACAGCTCACAAAGCACATCACGTCCACTGCCACACGCTTGACTCTCACCTGACGCAGGTGGGCATTCTGAGGGGCCAACCCTCGTGGGAAGCATCCCACCCCCTTTAGGTTTCTTCTGTAGCCTGGTTTTCTGTATGGTAATTTAATTTTTCCTCATACAAGGAAGTACTTCAGAAAATATGTGGGCATGGAAATTGCTGGAAGTTTCCACGTAGTGATGGGGAGAACAGCTTACTGGCCTGTCAGACTCCACAGCCTCCACAGAGGTCATCAGCTGCACTCGGGTGTCACTAGGTAAACACAGCATCCCTGCTGTTTGTCCCCTGAAACGTCAGACTTCCTTCGACAGAACTAGATTCCAAAAAAGCCCTGTCCCAAAGGTAGGGGACAGCTTATTAAATTTGTGTCAGGCCTACCGCCCGATACCTTTTAAGCCCAGTCTAAGTTCCATCGGGCCCCCGACACCTGCTAATTGGCTTCACTCTGGTAGCAGACGCCGAGCGAGGGCACAGACATCAGCTTCCTGCTTCTCGAGTACTCAGCGTGCCGTCTTTTCATAAACACCAAACAGGAGGCCTGAAACAATGGGACATGTGCGAGAATTGGGCATTTAGC
Organism: Macrotus californicus; assembly: GCA_007922815.1. NCBI lineage: Eukaryota > Metazoa > Chordata > Mammalia > Chiroptera > Phyllostomidae > Macrotus > Macrotus californicus. The sequence continues at coordinate 27,373 of VMDR010003038.1, read as the reverse complement.
TAATTCATCACTGAAAATGGCCAAGCCCTTCTCCCGCTCTTCCGAGGGGTGAAGAACAGCGTTGCCGACAGGGAGACAAAGCAGGAAATGTGCCACGTGGAAGTCACACTGTGGCCTTTCCTCGCCTCCTGCTCACGACAGCGGGCAGCCCTCCCGCTCCTTCCCAAGCGGGTTCATTCACTGGGTGAACGTTCGTTTGCTGGGCCTGCTTCTGTTCCCCACACTGAGAGCACAACATCAAGTCAGACTGACCAACAGCCCTGCCCTGTGGAACGTCCACAGTAAGTAAAATATATAGACAGTTGGAGGGTGATGAACGTGATAGAGGAAAATAAAACAGGGAAGAAGGCAGGGCAGACAGACCTGGAGTGGGGCCTGCGACTGTTTCTGAAGTCTCCAGGTGTGCCCCCGGGGAGCCGTCGGGGTCTGAGAGACAGGGTCTGATGGTTCTGAGAGGAGGAACAACGTAGGCTGCCTTATGAATGGGCCATGGCGGCTGCGGTTTGAGGAACAGACCTAGCAGGGTCAGGGTGGAAGCAGGGACACCAGCGAGGCCACTGCAATGACCCAGCAAGGGATGCTGGGGGCTTGGACGGGGACGGGGAGCAGGTAGTGAGAAGCGATCAGATTCCAGATATATTCTGAAGGCAGAGCCAAGGGAATTTGCCCACAGATTGGATGTAGGCATGACACCACTGTTTGGGGCCTGACCAGTTAGGGAGAGCTGCCATTGGACTGGGAGGAGAGGACCATGGGAAGAACCACATTTATGCAACAATCCAGAGGCATTTCCAGGTCAAATGTGAACGCGCTGCATGGAAATGCCCACAGATGGTAAAGTGCCAGGCACCTGGCGCTGTCCAGGGAGCAGTAATGCTCTGAAGAGAAAGAGGGTGAGCTGGAACGCAAGTTTCTATCCCTGAGTATCTTTAAGGTGGTTTGCTAGGAAGTCACAAACACGTGTTCCAAGCATTTTCCGGAAATAAGTAGAAGAGATGAAGATGTAGCCAGAAAAAATTTCCCATCAATGCCTCTGCCTCCATCTCCTCTAAGTCTTTCGACCCCGTGGGAAGAGGCCTCCACTTCTGGCAGCGCTCCTGGCATCTGCCCCTAAATTCAAGAGGTGTGTGGGATGTTTGCCACTGGTAGACGCTCTGTCATCTCCCGAGCGTGCGGCACTGAATGCGGAGTTAGAAAACACTCCAGATGGCAAACCGCAGGGGAGTCAGCCACCTCATCGTCATGGGTGCAGAAGTCCCTAAAGAGCAAAGCCAGAGTCCAGCTCTTTAGGACCATCTCAGACCGTGTATGGGGCTGCATGTGATTTCATTTTCCAAAGCCCTGCCAAGTTCCTAAGGTGGTTAATGTTGACCAATGTTGACCAATTAAACAAGAAAAGAAAATGTAATTAACATTTGTCATTTAAATCATTACATACTATATCGCCAATTAAGGTCCTTTTTAAGGTCCTTATTATAATTTTTATGTTATAATTAACGATATGATTTTTCCATTGAATTCTTATGTGCATTAGATTTATCAACAGAAATAGTTTCTGACAAACTTGGCCTGGGATCAAGAGTACATTTCCTCTGGATTTGAGGAAAAATCCACAGTCGTAAATGGTTGCTTAGGGGAGGTATATTCTATGTTCTCCACTGATTCGAAGCAGGTCAGCTTGAGAGCTGAAGGCTTCCCTAAGGTTGTAATTAAGTATGAATATGAAAAAAACTGAGAACAAATAAAAAAGAAACAATTTCTTTTAGGCTTTCACATCACAGGCCTGTATTATGTTTCCACCTCAGGCAAAATGCTTTTCTTTGGAAAAAAGATACAGTTTTACAAAAAGAGATTGAAAAAAAAACACCGTGCAATAACTCTGTAAGTCTAGACTTGGGAGAAAATTCGCTCCAGCATGAATGCTATGGAGAAGCATTTAACCAGGCAGAGTTGGAGAAAAATGCACACAAATGCTCACTAAGCAGCCTGAACTATTGTAATTTAATTCTGCAAGTCAGTCTGATATGCTTTGGGGTTTTTTTTTTCCCTTTGAAAATCACGTCTTTCTTTCTCTTCCCACCCAAATCATTCACTGTTATAAAACTGGCTTAGTCAAATCAATATCTAGGCTAGCAATAAAATTTAATTACAGTGAGGCTTCGATAAACATTGGCTCTAAGACATTTCTTGGTCTATAGAGTGATAACTGAATTAAGTAGGATTATTTCATCATTACGGTATTAAGCCCACATGACACAAGAGAAGCTAGTATTTCTAACTTTTTAACCCATGAAATATGCTGTAAGCATTTGCATGAGTCAATTTACTGCGTTTCCTTCTTGAAGCGCCCTGCAACAGGACTACCTTGCAGCTATGTTTTCGGCGCAGAGTGGAATGTGAAATGAGGGAGGTTCACCCGGGACCCCATCCACAGGGTCCAGGGATCAAGCTACCAAAGGCACCCCATTATAAGGCTGTGCCATAGGCACTGGTACCCGCCTTTCGTACAGCCACTTAAGCTAAATCCCCCCAGAGCCAGGGGACATTGGCTGTCCCACCTTCCATTGCACTGCATGTCCCAGTATGGAAATCCAACTAGACCTCTCTAAACACGGAGAGCTCCTTGAAGCCTCCGCTCAGGCATTCGTTCTTCCAGGAGCTCTCCCTGACCTCCCTGTCTCTGGGCATTTCTACATCAGCATACTCACCTCACGATAAAACTATTTGGCTGCCTCTCTTCAAAGCCCGGGAGTAGCCTCACGGTCTTTGGTCTCCAGGTCAAACTCAGGGGCTGGCACATATTAATACTGTGTTGAATAAACAAATGAATATAATTGAAAAGCGAAGACATACAAACCCTCGCTATGTGCTAGGTCCTGGATAAAGAGACAGAAGACATAGGGTCTGGTGACTGAGGATCTAGTCACAAAGATAGGGAATGTAAAGAGAGGCAGAACAATCAAAGCCAGCATTGATTGGTTAAGGGCCAAAGCAATGAGCTGGTCCTTGGAGGGGAATCGCTGTAGGACAAGAGTCTGGAGCAGAATCCTGCAAGCAGAGCCAGGGCACTGCAGGAAAGGTAGCCCAGAGACACAGGAGGCAGGAGGGCAAAGGTGGAATGATGGGCAACGCCCTGTTAGAGAGCGGAAAAGCATTACAGTTTAGTGTTACAGTACAGGCATTAAAAGTCTGGTTCTGATGTATCCAGACAAAACTGGGCTCAAAACTAGACTCCTTTACTCCATGTTCTTTGGGCAAATCACTCAGTATTCCTAAACCTCAGTTCCCCTATCTGTACAGTGGATGTAAGGGTAACTTCCTCAGTGGAATAACAGAAAATATGTGAAGCCATGGGCATGGCACTTACATATAAAACTGCTCTTCTTACTGTTTTTGTTATAATTTGGACACATTTAGTAGGCTTCATCCTAACTGTGATGGAGCTGAGGTTTGCAGCTGTGAATGTAGATAGAGGAGTAATGTATAATTTTAAGGTCTCTTCCTCCTGTAGATTTGATTGCAAATGGTAATATGTCAGCTGTAGGATTTTAAATAGCATCCCTGACATTCGAATCAGAGTACTATTAACTAGCTGGCACCACCTCCCTATGATCTCAGCTTTCTGAAGATAAGGATCCCAGCTAAGGCAGCATTCGAGGTGTCCCAGTGTTCAAGGGGATGGCTGTCCAGTGTTCAAGCCTGTGCCATTAGCCCAGCTGGTTAAAGCAAGGACTGCCAGTTAGCTTCCTCCTCTTACTTCCTATTTGCCTGAATAGTCACCAGTAGACAAATCAGTTCTTACTCTTGAATTGTTTTAGGTGTATTTGCTTCCTCTCCCGGTTGGGCTGTGATCTCCTTTAAAGGAAGAGAGTAGTTATTATACATCATTTATGGCCTCCACAGTATCTTAGCAAAGCTCAATAATCTTCTCTTGGTTATCACTGGCTATTCATTGTCAAGGGTTTGACCCTTGATCCTCTGATACTTGGCTGTGTGACACTAAGACCCTACAGCACTACACAGTTCCCCAAGAGTATGATATTTGATACCCTGCGGGCATGGTATCAAATAGAGAAATTTAATCAGGTAAGCCAGTGAGGCTACCTTGTGAAATAACTTTAAAATTATCCTGAGAGCCCTGACTGGTGTGGCTTAGTTGGCTGGGCATTGTCCTGCAAAGTGAAATGTCTTGGGTTTGATTCCCAGTCAGGGCACACACTGGGTAGCTGGTTTGGTCCCCGGCAGGGGCACATGCAAGAGGAAACCAATCGATGTTTCTCTTTCACATCCATGTTTCCCTCCTTCTCTTTCTCCCTCCCTTTATAAGTAAGTAACTAAAGAAATACTTAAATTTTTTTGAGAAATCTAATTTTTATACCAGTTGGAAAAATCCCCATGGGGTCTGAATTGTCCCTACCACTCTTCTAGAAATTTAGAATAAATTCTTAGATACCCTCTCCAATAGAACTATTTACCCTGTAAATTTAGGTCATTTTTAATTTAAAAAATATTAAATTTAATCAGTTATCCACTTAAATATCTTGAATATGTAGCTTATAATGATGAAGCAGGTATTTGTTTTGCACATTAAGCAATTTCACGTGTCAAGGGCGACCAGAGCAGGAAGAGCCAGCGGACTGGAGGGCACCTCGTCTCCTAAACCCAGGTCTCCTCAGGAGTTCTGTTTTCGCTACTTGTGATGCCCTGTGTTTTACAGAGGGAGAAAAAAATCATTTTCACCCTTATTATTTTTGAATGATGTGATCCCCTGATCTTCCATGCCTCTTCTCCCAGATTTGCTGTGAGCACTAATTCATTCTCTGACATTTATAAAATGTTGATTTATGACCGACCCATGCTTTACAAAGTCACACTAGCAGTAGAGCACCTGTAAGAGTCCTGTGGGGGTTATTTTGTAGATTAACATCAGGATAAAAGCAATGTATTAGCTGAGTCACCTGGAGAAATGATTTGTCCCTGTTGAGCCTCCTTCTCCTGTCTGTAACTGGGGGTGACATTTCCTATCTTTCAGGGCTGCTGTGATGAGAAAAAATAATAAATTAACACCACCTCTCATGGTGTGCTTGACACGTAGTAGGTACTTAAGAAATTAAAGCCAGTACAACTGTCGTATCACATGTCACAGTTTGCAAGGGGTCTGTTTTGCTCTACTCTGTTAACTCTGCTCCTCCCGGTACACACCCCCTCCCTAGAGTCTACCCCCCCACCAGGAACAGTGGTCCCTGTCAGCAGTCATTTCAATGACTCAGGAGGTTATTACAGGATCTCTGAGTTCTACTTCTTACATATTACCACCCAATAATACCTGCAAGGGCAAACTAGTCATCACCTTCCCACACTAACTTGCACATTTGGGGGCTGGCCCTGGGCAGAAATGAGAGAACCATAAAGAGGATCTTAGTACTCTTTTTTAAAAAATACTTCTCATATATTGAAACAAAAGAAGGAGCTTGGTTCTCAGGAGATGAAATCTGCACTCAAACATCCTTGGAACATGCCCTCACTGTACTTTGATCTAATCAGATTTGAAGGCTCCAACACTGCTCACGCTGCGTTCAAACCAAAAATAGTTTAGAAATGAAAGACTCAGAGATTTAGTCATCTCAAAATAATTATTCCATATTTCATAATCTAGAAAAATATAAATCATAACTTACAGCCAACAGTTTACTCTTGAGTTCATTTAATGTCAGACAAACTCTTTCATTTTCCCAGCACATGAGAATGTTTTTAAAGAACGCTGCATGAAGACTCTTCTTCTTATTCATAAATCCAGTAGCAGGCAATAACATGTATCCTGACACAGCCCATGCACAGATTTGCTATGGTGTCATTCTAGAATGCATCTCATCAAAACAGGCAGAATCAGAATTGCATGGACGTTTTTTCTTTAACATGATGGCAGGCCTTACTCCCAACTGCATGGACCAGACCTCTGGTTAGGGGGCGTGCCGAGGAACACTGCTAGAAACCCTCGCTCATCCAAGTTTTCCTGTGTCTCAGTAAGCCTGGTTTCAGACCTATTGCTAGGTCATTTGGTGAGCCAGATGACACTAACAGGTGACAGTGATCGAGCAGCTGTTATGGCAATGGAAAAGCCACGGCGTCGGAGGATGCTTAGGCTGTACCTGTTTTAACAGTGCTTGGCAGGCGATCCAAAATGGAGGTCTTTGCAGAAATTTGGGCTGACAGCGTGTCTTCTTTTCTCTCTTATATTTCCACCTCCGTAAGTTTCACCTATATCCCTTCTGATTTATGTTTTAGAACAATGTTTATTTAGAAAAATAAAAAGCCATTTTTCCTAGACAAGTAATTCAAGCAATTAAAGCTGAAAATATATATATATAAATCTCTCCAGGCCAGTGAGGATTACTGCAGAAACTAACTATAAATAAGAAAATGTTTTAGGCCATCCTTTCAGATTAGGAATCCTAAAAGAATATTGAAGAAATTCAACTCATGCCCTGGCTGGTGTGGCTCAGTGGATTGAGTGACAGCATGTGAAGCAAAGGGTCACTGGTTCAGTTCCCAGTCAGGACACATGCCTGGGTGGCAGGCCAGGTCCCCAGTAAGGTGTGTGCACAAAGCAACCACACATTGATGTTTCTCTCTCTTTCTTTCTCCCTCTCTTCCTCTCTTTCTAAAACTAACTAAATAAAATCTTTAATAAAAAAAAAGAATTTCAACTCATGGTTAATTATAGAGTATATTATCATAAACCAGTACCTTCTGATTATAATAAAAAAATACTCTAAGCCTAGGAAAACTTCTTGTCTATGATCTTTGCTTAGTTTCTCCAAAGATTACCCACCTCTCTCTCAATTGCTAACTAAAAAATACTAAACAGTTTAAAAGAATAACCCTGTTACATAAATCCAGATTATTATTTGGAACTAAAATTATATAAAAGTTTTGAGTGGGACAAATTTATAAAGCACAAATTTGTTCTGCTCCTGTATTTAAAATACATGTGATCAGGCTCCTACCCAAAACAAAACAGATATACCCAAGAACTTAAAATTCTGCATAACATTCAGTTTTATGCTTTTTTTTCATTACTCTGCCTTCCTACTTTTATTCTGAAGTATTTTTTCAGCATTCAGGATTTTTGGTTTTGTTTTAGTTATAGGCATGTTAATTTTTATCTCAGTTCCTGCCTGTCCCTTATCCAAGGCTTATTAGGACCAGCCGAGATCAGGCCCTTCAAACCCCCCACTCCGCACTGTCCACGTCCCCCTGCAAAGCACAACAGGCATACTGGGCTCGAGGGCGTGAGGGCGAAGGACTCCAGAGATCCCGACCAGAAAAGGTTCAATTCAGGATCCTCTCTGCAAACTCCCCCAGCATATGGGCCCTGCTCTTTGCACCCCCCAAGCCAGGGTCATTGACCCCTGGATGCAGCCCTCCCCTTGTTGGAATGTCAGTGGTTTAAGAATTTTTCTTGTGTCCAGACCAGCTGTGTGAAGCAGAACAAACCACAGCATCTCTGAGTCTGAGTTTTTCTAAGAAACCTCCTGGAGGAAGTTCAGAAACTTCTTTATGAAAGGAATGATGATTTTAAAGATCATACGAATGATAGAATTCTTCCTAATTACTAAAATGGCAGTATCTGCAACAAAATGTTTGCCCAGAACATCTTTAGGTCTGGAGGGTCTTATCTAACAGTGAGGTCTGTGTTTGAAAGGCAGGGACAGTCATTTTTTCCCGTCCCGCCACGAGGAATTTCAACACTCCTGAGCAGTGGCTCTGCATCCTGTCCCCTAAGGCACGTACCCTGGCCCTCACTCCTTACCCTGCTGCTGAACAGTGTCTGCCACTGGCAGCCTGGCTTGGCACTTCCTGAGCTGTCACCAAGTGTCCATTGTTCCCCCAAAAACATTGCCAAAGTCACTCTCCCCCCTCATGTTTCTCTGTAGTACTTGTCGCTGCTGCCCACCGCCATCTCACACAGATTCTCTCCTTCGCCCGTGACCACACGTCTGATTTTCACTTGGCGCTTTCTGAACACTCTTTTGTCATTCTTGGCTGCTTCTCCATGCCCACTGTTAAAAATAAATATTCTTTGACTCTCTTATCTTTGCAAGAAAAAGCTTAAACTGGAGCTTTCCTAATTCACTGTGTGGCCTTAGATAACCCACAACCCTCTCTGAGCTCCGTTGGTGCCTGAGAAAGGGGAGTGGGTAGACAATGATCCAAAATGCCCCTTCGAGCTCCGCAGTGCCATGCTAGTCTACCCTGACCCCGTTCTTGTATTGCCAGCGTACACTTCCAGGGAGCCAGTGCCAGTGCAAGTGTGGGGCGGAGCCCAGACCAGCAAGGAACCGTCAGTCCCAGTGTAGGAGGGAACGTTTATTTTATAACAGGAAACCTAGGTCCAGGCTGGGTACTCTATTACCTCAGAGTAGATGATGGCGATAAGAAGGAAGTTTCCTGGGCTCTGTCCTGTTGCAAAATCGAAGCTCACATGTCTTCCAAACCTGGTTGAAGTACAAAATAGTATCAGAGTAAAATGTGATATAGAAGGTATGAATTGATGTAGATCACTTTAGAGCCTTTTTTCCCCTTTAAAAGTATCAATTTTACGTCCTGGCCGGGTAGCTCAGTTGGTTAGAGCGTCATCCTGGTATACCAAGGTTGTGGGTTCGATTCCTGGTCAGGGCAGATACCAATGAATGTATAAATAAGTGAAACAACAAATTGATGTTTCTCTCCCTTGCTCTCTTTCTCTCTAAAATCTATCAATAAGTCAAATAAACTCTATACTATAACTCCAAGAACTCTGGAAATATATTTGCTATAGTGGGCACTTTACACAAAGTAGAGCAATCTGATCACATAAACATTGTAAATTTATGTTGTTAAATAGCCAAATAAAACAGAACATCAAGTCACAGAATACATACGCTTACATTAATTCAAAAGTCCAAAGCACAATACAGTATGATCTATGCAGCAGTTCACACAAATTAAGATTGACATACACACAATCACACAAACAAATCGTCTACCAGGACAGAGATTTAAGAAGTCACTCAGACATTTCGGTGTTGACACCTACATATTTATGGCAACAGATAATGATGACTTCAAACTTTCAATAAGACCTTTTGTACAAGGATAGGAAATTTACAGAATGGAAAGACAATCAAACAAATGTACCTTTATTGCACTATTTATCTAGTATCATACAGGATGTGACAGTACTCAGTACCTTTTATCATGAAGTCTGCTTACTCTGGTCTGAAATGATTAATTTAACTGAATTATTCCCAAATCTACCTTTATTTTGTGCTTTATAAAGAATGGCTGTTTGGAATAGGACACTAACACTTTTCTTTAAAATAACTCAACTTTGGTCCTAATAAGTTAGTAAAGCCTCTTTTTAAAGAACAATAATACACAAAGTTTATTTTTTTTCTTTCAAGAATCCTGAATAAAAGGACAATGTCAATCAAATCACCTCCAGGGCAGCTTTGAAGAGATCAAAGGTGCTAAAATACTAAGATAGCGTTATCTAGAATCTAAAGTTTGGAAATCAATGCCATCTTTCTCTGGCACATTGAGAAACCAAAGTGCTTTACCAGATTCTATCAACCATGATTCCTATCAACCATTTTTTTAAAGAGACCATTTGGTTGTATTTCAAAAACCAAACGTAATTTCAGTCCTGCTATTTATTCTGCAGACCACACACAAAGTTAAAGATGGAGAGATTAATTTACTACATCACACAAGTACAGGCACAAAGTTAAGTGGACGCCGCGAAGGGTGTGTCTGAAAACACTGAATTGACTGAATCTGAGTCGGATTTCACCCTTGTGGGCTTTAAGATGCCCTCAGCCGTCACTGTTTCACTGGGAAAGAGCCTGACTTTCCCATTCTGCCCGGCTGCAGTATCCTTCAGGGGTTCCAAAAACACCACTCTTTTACCGGCACCTGCCTTCCGTTCCTCAGCTGGGACATCACCAGCCAGGCCAGGACTGAGAATAGATGAGTGGGCATTGCTTTGGGTTAGCATACTTTTTTGTCTCTTGGCTTTACACCTGCAGGGACACGGCGTCAGGTAGAGGTACAAGAGTACCAAAACGATGCTGGCCACACAGGCTGCAAGAGTGGTAAAAGCTGTGTTAAATGCCTCGTGGGCATGGGATCTGTTTACAGTGAAGTTGCTCACATTTATTGTGACATCCACAGTTTCATTTAACAGGCGTTGCCTGTTCATTGCAATACAGGAATACACTCCAGCATCCTCAAAACGAGGGCTTTCTATAACCAGGCTTCCATTGGGAAACACACGAAAGTTCTCCTCTTGGTCCGGCTCTAGCAGCCTGTTATTGGGGCCCACCCACATGAAGTCTGTATTTGAACTACCAGTCTTGCTGTCACAGTGAACAATCAGCCTTTCTCCAACTTGAGCCTCATGAATAAAGCCAAGTGCACGGAAGGAGCCATTGATGATACTGTCAGAGCAATTCAGAAAGCTATCCTGGAGCAGAAGCACCTGATGGGAATGCCTAGAGTCAGACCACAGGCGGCAGGTATAGTCATTCTTAAAATCCATCACGGAGCTGAAGTGCCTCCGATACCAAAAGATCAGCAGTGAGTAAAGGGAGCACTCACAGACAAATGGGTTTCCATGAAGGTAGATGCCTCTCAGTTGCTTTCCTGGCACTAAATTTATATGTTGCATGGGCAGGAAGGGGATCCGGTTATAAGAAACATCTAGAAACATCAGTTCTGCCAGTTTGAACCTCCCGACATACAAATCCATGGGGAACTTCGTGAGAAAGTTTCCACTTAAGTAGAGTTTCTGCAATTGGAAAAGCCCTCCAAACGCTGAAGGATCGAGATGGGAAATGTGGTTGTTGTACAGCAGGAGCACTTCCAGAACCTTCAACTCTTGGAACACCGCGCTTTTCACAGTCTTCAGCTTATTGGAGGATAAGTCAAGACACTTTAAATTTGGAGTCGCGGAAAAACTGCCCATGGAAATGCTGGTGATGTTGTTGTGGCGAATAATTAGGGTGTTCAGCTTCCCAAACGACACTGGAATCCACTCCGAATCCAGGAGCCCAATTCTGTTATAACTCAGATCCAGTCTCTTAATCAGTCTGAAAAGGTTCCCAGGCACCTTGGACAGGTTTTTGTTGGTGCAGCTGACGATGTCAGTGGCGCAGATGCAAGCGGTGGGGCACACGCCGGAGGCGCCAGGGCTCACAGTCACGGAGATCACCAACAAACACAGCAGCTCCCTGCAGCCGGGTCTCACGACTCCAGGAAGGGCGGGCAGTGCGTGTAAACGCAAAGACATTATGGTCGCCTCTCTCAGTCTCTTCCAGGCGCCTTCGCCACCAGCTCGGCCTCCCACCGGTGAATCTGGTAAACAATCAATATTTACAGAGGGGTAAAAAGGAAAAAAAGCAAGCAAAGTTAACTACCACCCATTAACCCTTAAGAGTCACATCTTTCTTTCTAGTAACTTTGGAAATGGAGGTTTAATTTCACACCGGGGAGCCTACGTTGCTTTTTTAATGTTCGTGCAATTTTTCCTGGGTTCCTCCCGCTTACGGACATTTACAGCCACACAACCTATAAATACAGCCGTCTCAACATCAGGAATACAGTATTTTTTTAGGTGCATCCTGCTTTTTTATTTAACTCCCTCCAACAGACGCAAAAATACACAGACGCATGCTATAAACAATTCAACGGAAATACTTAGCAAGCCACCCGTCCAGAACTCAACTCACAGGGCTGAGAAGCCACACGGACTGGGGGAAGGCTGCCGACGGTGATGCCTTCTGAAGGTCTCTGTGCGTCTGTCTGTCTGTCACCCTCGCATCGCCCGAGCTCCTTTCCCTCCGGCTCCCGGCGGGCGGCAGCCTCTCTCTGGCTCGCAACTTTGGGAGTTTTAAGGAGCCGCGGCGGCGGCAGCAGCCCCGGGCGCAGGAAACGTCTCCGCCGGCTCCGGTGAGTTCTCCCGGGCTCTGCTCATTGCTCGGGGAAGGCACCGTCTCGGCGCTCTGGCCGTCTTGTGCCCGCGCGCCGGGAGCCCAGCTCCCGGAGCCCGGTCTGAGGGGCGGGGGCGCCGGCAGCCGGAGGGACGCGGCCCCGCCTCTCCGCGCTCGGGAGGCTGCTGGACCCTGGGCTCCCGCGCGCCGCCGACCGGGTTTTATCCCCGCGCGCTGCGGGTCGGGTGCGGGGCGGGAGGGCTGGGCCCGCCCCCGAGCGCTCTCCCCCCTGCGGGAGCCGGCTCCGAGGCCGAGGGCAGGAGTGGATTGGGCAAGGGGAGGGGGCACCGCGGCACGGGAAGGGGCGACGGCACAGCCAATTGGAGCGGCAGCCGACGCCCACCCCGCGGTCCCGTCACCCCGACGTCGGAGAGGGCGCACGGGTGGACGCGCCGGGCGAGGTGGAGAGGGGGGTCCACACCGAGGCCGGGGCTGGAGCCCCCTGGGTGGGGACGCGCTCACCCACTCCTGCCAATTGTGTCTGTTTGTTTAATCCGGAACCCGGGGATGGCGGGGTGTTGGAAGATTAAGGGGGACACACCCAGCCCGAGAGGGAGCGGTCGCACCCTGGGAAACCTTACTTAGCCGCGGCCGCCAGGCCCGCTGCACTCCCCGACCTCTGGAGCCTTTCTCTGGGCGAGGGCCAAGCAGGTTTCCACGGCGCTAAGTGCAGTGGGTTTTAAAGGCTTACCAAATAAACGCTGAAGCAGCCTCCCGTCTCCGCCCACATTTGGGGAGGTGGGGGCGCGCGTAGGGAGACCGGGCCGGTTCCCTGTAGTGCATCGGGAATCTCCACTGGAGGGACTGGGAAGGCGCGGCGGGGACACTGCCAACCTGCCTGGAAAAGTTCTATCCCTTCCCTTACTCGGGAGGCGGCATCGGGGATGGTGGCCAATTTGCGAAGCAGGAGCTGCGGAAAGGAGGTCTGCAGCCGACCTCCTGGCTGGAATGCGAAGATAAGGGCATTAAGCTTTAAAAAACATCCGGCTCGCTCTGGACCGGGACTGATCCCAGAGTCGCAGCTCCGAGATTCTTCATCCCTTCCTGAGACGCAGGGGGACTGGGCTGCTCTATTCCAGCGTGCTTTGGTCCAGCGGCAAGGAAAGGTGCAGGCCCCAGCCGACCAAAACAAAAAAGTAAACATAGGAGGTAGGGCTGATGCACTTTTAGGTTAAAAATCCGTTTTTGTTTAATTCTAAGGTGATTTTTAACGATGGGGTTTGACTGAGCCAAATGGCCCATTTGCCTCTTTTATCTGGATTAAAAGAAATAAATTACTGCCTTGACCAGAGATACTGAACAAAGCAAAAGAGATGGGAAGACCGGAAAGAGGACCGATTGATGAAACAATTATGAGCAGGGCATGTAACTTGTACTATTATTTAATGTAGACTAAAAGATGACGGCGACGATCAATAACACCCCCCCCCCACGCGCCCGCGCGCACACACACACACTTCAGCAACCTGCATTCAAGGAGAGTTGGTCCCTACATTGTCCGTGAACGGGTTCCCGCGGGAGCCCCGATCTCCAGTGCCCTATTTTAAAGGGAATTAATTGTGTGCATTGTTGATTTAGTTCGCCTGTTTCTGTAATTACTCTGGAATAGCGCTGGTAAATCATGGTTTTTCAGGTGAGAGCAGCTTGATGCAAATGAGTTTCAGTTTCATGAAAAGTTGAACGTTACCCTAAAAGGATTTCGTACAGCCTGAAGTACTTCCTGAAGGCATTCCTCCCTGGGAGCTCCCAGGGGCGAAGCAGAGGCTGAGACTTTTCTCAAGTCAGGCAGTACTTCCTGAGGGTCTCAAAAAGCTGGGCCTCTATAAGCTTCATTTTTACAGTCAGAGTGGCTAACAGAGAAATAGAATTAAAGTCTTTTACTCAGAGGAATAATTTTTAAATGGCTAATAAATTTTTGCAGTGTTTTACCAAGTAACTATCATCTTCTTCAAAGGAGACCACGAAGGTGAACAAAAGACCTGTATTTAATACAAAAAATAGCCTAAAAAAGAATGTGACTTTCAAAATGGAAACAGATTCTGCTATTCTATCTGCAGGCACATCATAGAAATATCATGCAAAGATTATGCACTATAAATAAACTAGATACACTCAAAATCCACAGACAACTTTATTTCTGTACTTGAATACCTGATTTTTGGATTCTGCACATTTGTCAAGGAGAAAGGAGTTGTGAAAGGGATGGGCTCACTTAGCTTGGAAAAGGGAAAGCTAAGAGTTAACCTTAGTAATGGTATAAGGTGTCACCTTATTTTGTGGAGGATGATTCCTTACCTTTCTAGCATCCCTGCACCTTCTTCTACCTGGCCCACTCTCAAATAGAAGGTAAATTCCACGAGGGCAGAAGTTTTGTCTTAGCCACTGCTCTTTTCTTAGCTTCTGCAACCCTGCTTGACAATTGCTTGGCATTCAAAACTTTTGATGGATGAACTTATAAATGGGGAACGTATTCAAGGCCTACCCACCTGAGTCGCCCACCAGCATTATCTGAGTCCTCGATCCCTAGTCCTGAAGGTCACTGTGCTGGATACTTCCTTTTTAGTTACATTCTGCACCCCCTCCCTTTGTTTGGTTTCCATGATTTTGAGTGTGTTTATGTCACTTGTGACTGAAAGTGTCCTGATATAAAGAATGGTAAAAGCAGACATGTATTGGGCCATAATGATGTGCCAGAGACTGAGCTCTGTGTTTTACATGCATTATTTCGTTTACTGCTCACCATAGCCCTGTGACACTGTATAATCCTATCACCCAGAGAGTAACAGTGTTCCAAATTATTTGAAAATGCAATGAGACTAATTTAGCTTGAGGTTCCATTTGAAGGATTTAGATTAAACAGAAGAAAGGCACGCTGACGGGGTGGTTCCAGCCTGGAGCGGATTGCCGAGACAGATGGTCAAGTTTCCTTCTCAGGAGTTTAAAATAGGACAGATAGATATTCCTCTGGCCTTTCCCACATGGCACAATCTATTGATATTTTTTTTCAAAGATTTTATTAATTTTTAGAGAAAGGGGGAGGGAGGGAGGAAGGGAGAGAAACACTGACGTGAGAGAGAACCATCGATCAGTTGCCTCTTGTATGTGCCCAATCCACAGACGGAACGCACGACCCAGGCCTGTGACCTGCCCAGGAATCAAACCGGGAACCTCTCACGTTGTGGGACAGTGCCCAGTCAACGGAGCCACACCAGCCAGGGCAATCTGTTGACATTTTTGACTACTCAGTAATGACTCCAACAGATAGTAGTAGCCAGTGGATTGACATTTGACATGGTTCTGAATCTAGGGTGCTGATTGGAAGTAACGCCTACCTGGGAGCAGGGTATTTGAGTAGATAAAATCTCTGCTGTTCTTCTGGCCCTGTGATCTCCAAAGTGTCTTAGGTTGCAGCCAAAAAGTTAAGAAGTTCAAGGTCTGAGACCGGAAATTGTTGCAGCAGCAGCTTGGTAATTGGGATAACGAACACTTTCATAGTACTTTATGTCCCATGAAGGGCTTCCTGTGCTATGTCTCATGTGGTTACACCCTGCACCTGTGATCAGGTATGGCTAGGATACCAGCAGGTATCTAATGTTGCCTCCTTTGAACCTGGGGGCACATCAGAGTTCTCCAGAGACAGTGCTCACTGGGGCCTCCGGCACTGCAGGACACTGACTGTTCCCCAGAGTTCTCTGTTGAGGCCTGGGCCTGGCAGTCTTGGTAGGGTTTTTACTATGTGACAGGAGCCCTGGCCCATAGGAAACACACACCTTTGCCCCCTCTGCTCCTGCAAAAGCCCTTTCTTCTTTGGGCCTGCTTCAGGTGATTTACTAAATTGCCCGAGATTTATGGTAGAACCACCTCTTACCCGGTATTGTTTCTCACTGTACAGAGCCTCTGAACTCCAGGAGGCATGTGGCAACCTGTAGCTTCATTCTCTGGAAGCTCCCTAGACTAGAAATGGAAGGAACAGTGGGGGTTGGGGGGGTGTTGAGGGGGCATGCAAGAGAACTTCATTGATAGGTTGTTTTTCAAAAAATTTACCCCAATAAATTCAATAAAAAGGAAAAGTAAATAAGTTAATAATAAAACAAAACATTTAGTTGAGATAAAATTCACCACTTGATCATTTAAAAATAAACTATTCAGTGATTTTAGTATGCTCGTATTATTGTATAATAATTCTAATTCCAGAATAATTTCACCATCCCCCAAAGAAGCCCTGTACTCAGTGAGGGGTCACTCCCACCCGCCACCCCCAGCCCCTGGCAACCACTAACCTACTTTGTATCACTGTGGATTTGCCTATTCCGGACATTTCATATAATGGGGTCATACAATATGTGGTCTTTGTGCTAGCTTCTTTCACTGGGCATACTGTTTCCAAGATCTGGATGGGGTTCTTCGGCTACAGGTTGTACAACCGGTTGGGATCATCCCTTTGAAAGCCCTGCATTTTGGTTTAGCTACGCTTGAGCTTAGAACGTGGGGCGCCTGTCCTATTGTTGTCAGTTTTGGCCTGAAGTCCCATTTACTGAGTCTTCAATTCTAAGAGGATTAAACCCCTGTGATTATAGAAACCTAGCAGTTTTATGAGATGAAGAGACTTAAGTTCTAGTTTTGGCAAAAAAAAAAAAAAAAATGCTTTAATCTCTCCATAAACCCCAGGAAACAATTAAGAATATAACAATTAATGATTTTTTAAGTTCCCTTCAACTTCCAAAAGTTAATCTGATTTCCTGGTAACAATGGGCCTGCTGCTGCCCGGGTCCCAGGAGCACACAGTGTTGGGGCACAGGTGCTAGCGGTTAGAGCAGGGCCCAGTTTAGTCCCTTGTCTGGGTCAGTCACCGCTGGCCTGGGCCAATTCTGGCTCCTCCTCCTCCTAGGGAATGGTGTCGGTCCCACTGCCACTTCAGGAAAAGTGACTTGGGGCAAGTTCTCTATAGCTGGGTTATCACTCTAATCTACTAAATATTTGATTATGAGGGGGTAGTACACATTCACTGCAGCATTGTTTCTAACCAAAAAAATGTGTTACACACTTAATGTGCCATAAGGATGTGGGTGAATAAACTAGTGTACATCCATCTGGTGTCATACTAGATTGCCATTAAATATAATGTGTCAGAGAAATATCTGGTGTCATAGATAAAAGTTACAAGTAGGTACTATTTCAACTATTGTAAAAGAAAATATACCAAAGTCTGTCCAAAAAATGTCTAGCCATTATTAATATAATGAGAATGGTTTGTACAACATCGATGTAACCTGGCAGCCAAGGAGAGTGGACTGGAAAGCACATGTGTGAACAATGACGACTTCACTGCACTAGTCAGTGGGGGTGGTAGATGCTGTTGCATGTGTACTGTGTGACCGTCCCATTCAAAATGACTGAGCAAGTGGAGCAATGAATCTGCATCAAATTTTCCAAAAATTTTGTGTGAAACTTGAACATTTCTCCACAGTAACTATTTGGATGATTCAGAAAGCTACAGCTACAGGCAACTGGTGATTGGCAGCTTCATCGTGACAATGCACCTGCTCATGCATCACGTCTCGTGCAGAGTTTTTGGTGAAACATCAAATCACTCAGGTGACTCAGCCCCGCTACAATCCAGATTTGGTGGCCTGCAACTTCTGGCTTTTCCCAAAGCTAAAATGACCTTTGAAAGGGAAGAGATTTCAGACCATTGATGAGATTCAGGAAAATACGACAGGGCAGCAGATGGCGATTGGGAGAACCGTGTGAGGTCCCAAGGTGCCTACTTTGAAGGGGACTGAGGTATCATTGTCCTGTATACAATGTTTCTTGTATTTTGTATCTCCTTCAATAAATGTCTCTATTTTTCATAGTACATGGCTGCATACCTCTGGACAGACATCATATATGTATATGCAGAGAAGATCATCTGAAAGAGTACATACGTATGTCATAACTGCGTTGAAATGTTTCTTCTCTTTGTTTCTCTGTGTTTCCTATTTTCTCCAATACTTTTGTGGTGAGAAGAAGCACAATGAGAACTTACAGCTGTTTAAAGTTACCTGTGACTGAGTCATGTGCAACAATGTTTCTGCTTTACTGCGATTCCCACTTAATATTCGGCAACTGCAGTTTCAGAGGGCAAAACCCTCCTCAGGCTTCTCAGGCAGGAAGTAACTCTGATTTCCCCTGATCTGAGGTACAGTGATTGCTGTTCCCTATTCGCAATAGTCATTTATTTGGCAAATATTTACTGAACATTTACTGTGTGCTGGGCACTGTTCTTTAGCCTGAGAATCATAGGTGCACACAATGCTACACTAGCCAGTTGTCCACATTCCCAGGCTTGGAACTCAGCGTCCTTGGTGGGGACCCCTCCCAGCATCTGTGAATTCTCTCCCACAACACATTGTTAGACTTACCTTCGTAGCACGTAGCACGGTGCCCTGCCCCACACTATTTGTTGTTCAATGAGAAACAAAAATAAAAAAAAACTGAAAGCCTTTTTTTTTAATCCTAAAAATCCTGTGTTCACTGTAGGAAAATTGGGAGATAGAGAACAAAATGTAAAGAACCGGACAACGCCATTCATCTTACTGATAAATCACATTTTTTCTGCTCAAAAAATACATTCATTGCAATGAGGAACCTGAGAAGTTTGCAAAAGGATGATTTTCTCTTTGTCATAATTATGTAATGAGAGAAACAAGCAGACCTTTTTTTTTTAATGCTCTGAAATCCTCAGCCTTCAGAATGAAATAAGCAGAGGAAAATTTGCTTTATAAAACCCAGCGTGTCAAAGCCTTGCCTCTAGCATTATAGTCCCTTCTTGAGATTTTGGTCCTAGACGGTAAGCGCTCTTATTTTCAGTTTTCTCATCATTAGCCTGAAGGGATCTTCTAATTGAATTCCTAAACGCTATTATATCTCTCAAAACTGAGGCTAATTTTATCTTCTGATAAATAAAGATAATATTTAACAAAACCAGCTTAGAGAAATATATGCAGCATTCAGACTCCTATTTTAAGTCCTTAAAAGTAATATGCTTTCCTATGGCAGTAATTAATTTAAAATAACTTTGTAAAGATGATATCTGATTACTCAAAGAATATCTGATTTGAAGCCATCATTAATCACTAGCCAACATTAACATGAAATAAAATAGAATTGAAAGAAAAAACAATAAACTCGATGATATGCCAGCACCATTGCAAATACTTATTCAGTTATTTTCAGCAAATACAAGGCCTTCTGTGATAAATGTTCCATGTGTGATTTGCTCCGAAACTATGACCTTTCTTTGAGTTTGTGATAGTGGGAAGAAACTTTGCGTTCGTATAGGGGAGGGCAGAGGACGTCTGGAAAGATCCAGGAAAGTGGACTTGGAAGCAAGACCCAACATTTATTGCATTCTCACTATGTACCAGCCTTCGTATTTAATTCTTTTTTTAAAGGATTGTATTTACTTTTAGAGAGGGGGGATGGAAGGAGAAAGAGAGGGAGAGGAATGTGATATGTGGGAGAAACAGCAATCAATTGCCTCTCTCACGTCCCCAGCTGGGAACACGGCCAGCAACTCAAGCATGTGCCCTGACTGGGAATTGAACTGGCGACCTTTCGGTCCACAGGCCAGTG
Organism: Macrotus californicus; assembly: GCA_007922815.1. NCBI lineage: Eukaryota > Metazoa > Chordata > Mammalia > Chiroptera > Phyllostomidae > Macrotus > Macrotus californicus. The sequence continues at coordinate 7,724 of VMDR010003038.1, read as the reverse complement.
CTCAATCCACTGAGCCACACCAACCAGGACATCATTTAATTCTTACAAAGGATCAAAGAGATTAATATCCCCATTCTTCTAATGAGGGTGGTGAGGCCTAGTTAGTTTCTATAACTTGCCCAAGACCAGAGGTAGAACCAGATCTCTTACCCAAGTCTGTCCTCACTCTGGTCTCATACCAAATGATTAGCTCTAATGCTTCCCATTAGGGAGAAGTAGGGTCAGCCATAATTTAAATTCCATTCAGCAAATACTGTTAGTCCTGGCCACACTCCCAGAGCCACGATAGGGTTGCTCTCCTCTAGGAATTTGTAGTCTCATTTGAAATAATTATAGGACATGTAACCAAGAACCAAAATATTTGCAATAGAAAATATACCTGGGGTATTTAAAATTTCCAATACGAGCAGAATCTCAGATCATACTCATTTCTTGTTGGCCAGGTATCTAACTCAACAAAGTGAATTGTTGCGAATGAAAATATGACCTGGGAGAAACCATTTAAAATGGTCATAGATGAAAATAAGTTTCAGAATTAAGTAACGATAATAGGAACCCTCTGGCTCATTTTATCCACGGCACTCACGATAAAGAACTGGAGGGAAAAAAGAACTGTGAAAAGAGAAAGTAGTATCTCTTCCCTGGCACATACGAAGTGTCTGAAACATCCTCTAATTATATGCCAAGTGGTAATGTATTTTTTAAAATATAAGCGTTGAATAAGTAATCAAATCCTTGGGTCCTGGTGCCAGAGCCTTCATTTATTAACTGTGTGTATGATTTTGGGTGAGCGACCTGGTCTTTCAGATGATCGGCTTCCCCGTGTGTAAAATGGAAATGCAGGACCAATGTATGCCCTGCTTCATTTCACCGTGTTAACTGCGATGGCCGCGTGGAAAGTGCTCGGGGACTATAAAGCTGTGAAAGAGTATGACAGTGAGTCCCCATCGTGTGTTATTCATGTTTATTGCCCTGAGCCTTGGACATGATCTCACACAGCACAGATGTTTAACAAATGTTTGTTGAACCTAATGGAACTGAAGCTCGGTTTATGTACAAAATAAACAGAGCTGGAGAAGTGTCTCCACAATGTTTGCACTAATTATGTGGCTCCCCCGAGCCCGGTTGTGCCATGGTCCAGCAGGTCCTCCATCCTCATTTGGAGGACCTGCTGTTGCCTCGGCCCTGCCTTAGTGGTGCTCTCTCAGCTGCTACGGGCTGGGGTGAGACACCAGTCTATGCCTGGGCTTCTCAGTGCCTCTCCTGCAAGCTGGCAGGCTGTGGAGAACATCCTGGGTAGAGACCTTGAGTTAGGGATGATGATTGACAATCTCAGTATAGACTGGAGAGTACCCAAAGGGGGTTTGAAACACAGGGAAAGACAAAATAAAATAATAATAATAATAATAATTTTTAAAAACAGCTCTCTCCAGAGAGCAGATTTGACATGCTGCTACTTGCCTCTTGCATTGGGATAAAAATACATGGTAGGAACCCAAGGAAGGTTTCTTTGGAAGCTGTTGTGCGGAAGAGATCAGGCGCAAATCTAAACAAGTTTCTCTAGGATGAGTCTGCTCATTGACATTTTTCTCTGTTCAGAAACAGCAGGATGATGGAAAGAAAATATGCTGCTGTGGCAGTTGTCCACATTTATCCCAAAATAGAATTTTTCATTGACTCACTTATATTTATTAAAACTATTGGACATCTAAATTCCTGTTTTCTAAATTCCCTTTGCTGGGAAGGCACTGACCATCTTAGTTCTATTTTCACAGCAGAATATGTGTTGACCCATCAAAATGTGTTTGTGTGTGTGGTATGTCTGGGGTAAAGCCGAGTGGTGGGCTCTCGGGACAGGGTCACCTTGATGACATCAACATAGCCCAGCTTGGCAGGCCCAGAGACTCGCTGTTTTTGACGTCCCAGGGTTAGCTCAATGCATGTAGAATGATTTCTAATATAAACCTAAAGATTACCTACTTATCAATTTAAAGCAAAAATCAAGTGGATTAGAACTTAATATCAACCTAGTCATATTCTCTGCCTATCAGAAAGCTTTGGAAAGCCAAGTATATAATCATCAATGTTTGGTGAGTGGGAAATACTAGGGAAGAGTACGTAGTTTGCTTAGTTAATGTGTAGTGGCATCAAGCATGACAAATCCATTGCCACAAAAGAGGTTGGTTGGATGTGGCACTGTCATCCCCAGGTAGAAAGTACCAAGCAGTTATTCAGTGAAATTTTAAATTATACAAGACATCCAGTAGCATCATGATTCTGCCCCAATCAGAAAATTACTCTTTCTGTTAAAGGCGATCTCTCCCTCTTCCTTCATCAGTACAATGTGGAAATACAAAGGCAGAACCACATCACAAATAAGGTAGAATAGTGATCATGCAGAAGAGAGGCAGATGGACAGAGAACACAGAACTCTTATTGGAAGGAGGTATCAGAAAGCTGCAGAGTCACCTGGAGAGAAAAGCTAGTCCTGAGAAGCAGGCATTTTGTAGAAACTCTGTAAAGCATAATGATAAATGTGTGTACTGAAAATAAACCGAGCCCTGGCTAGGTGGCCAAGTTGGTTGGAGTGTTGTCCCATGCACCAAAACATTACAGGATTGATTCCTGGACAGGGCACATACCTAAGTTGCAGGTTCAATCCCCTTCGGGGTGCATACAGGAGACAACCAATCAATGTTTCTTTCTCTCTCTCTCCCTCCCTCTCTTTCTCTCTCAAACAAATGAACATATCCTCAATTAAGGATTTTTTTTAAAAATTTTTTAAAAAGAAAGTAAACTGAATAATTACATAAGCAGAAAGTGAGTTCTGTCCAACCATTCTGATGCAAAAATATTCCGCCAAAGGCAGTTATGAAACAAAAATCATGTAATAAAAGAGGATGAGCAGAGCAAGGGCAATGTCTCCCAAATCAAGGAACAGAACATTTCCCAGCACTTCAAAGGCCCTGTATGCCCTGCCAGTCCTTAACCTGCCCGTGGCAACAGTGCTCCGTGGCATAGATTAGTCCTGCCTACACTTGCACTTTATATAAATAAAGCATGAACTCTTTGTCTGGCTGCTATTGCTCGGCTTTATGTTTGAGAGGTTTATCTATGTTTTTGTGTGTAGTTATAGATCACTCTCACTGTTGTATAGTATTCCATTGTGTGTCTAGATAAATCACAGTTTAGTCATTTTATTGTTGACGATCATGTGGAGAGTTTCCAATTTGTGCCTATTACAAGTACTGTTGCCGAGGAACATTCTAACACATGTCTTTTGAGGAAGAATATATCACCCATTTCCACTGGGAATGTAGCTAGGAACAGACTTGCTGGGTCACAGTTACACGCAAATTCAACATCAGTAATAACTGCCCATTTCCTACAGTGGCCGTACCAATTTATTCTCCCATAAGAAGTATACGAGAATTTCTATTCCTCCACGTCCTTGTCAGCACCTAATATTGTCCATCTTTTTCTTAACAGTTTTTGTGGGACCCTGGCTGCTGTAGCTCAATGGACTGAGCAGGGTCTGTGAACCAAAGGGTCACTGTTTCCATTCCCAGTCAGGGCACATGCCTGGGTTGCAGACCAGGTCCCCAGTAGGGGGCGCACAAGAGGCAACCACCCATTGATATCTCTCCTTCCCTCCCCCCCCTCTAAAAATAAATAAATACAATCTTTTTAAAAAATAAAAATAAAAAGAGACAATTTTGGTGGGTAGGCGGTGGTAGTCCATGGTGCTTTTAATTTACATTTTACATTTTAATGACTACAGTGACCACCCCACTCCACCCCCACCTACCATTTTGCTTTTTGAAGTTTCAGTCACCTGCTGTCAACCATGGCCAGAAAATATTAAATGGAAAATTCCAGAAATAATTCATAAATTCTAAATTGCCTGCCATTCCGAGTCTCGTGATGAAATCTCGCGTTGTCAGCTCCATCCCACCCCTGTTGACTCATCTGTTTGTCAGCATCTCCGCCCATAGAGGCTCCTGGCCTCTTTGTCCCCCAGCACCCATCGTGGTTATCAGTTCCTCTGCCCCGGTGTTTGTGCTCAGGTAACCCTTATTTTGCTTAGCGCTGGCACCCACGTTCAAGCGTAGAGAAGCATACTGCAGAGAAGCCATAAAGTGCTTTCCTACAGTGAAAAGTTGAAGGTTCTCTACTTAGTAAGAAGGAAAAGAGTCATGTGCTGAGGCTGCTAACATCTACGGTAAGAAGGAGTCTTCTCTCGGAAACTGTCAAGAAGGAAAAAGAAATTCTTGCTGGTCTTGCTGTTGCACCTTGAACTGCGGAAGTTAGAGCCACAGAGCGTGATAAGTGCTTCATTAAAACGGAAATGTGTTAACCTTGCAGGTGGACGACGTGAGCAGAGAGTGTGTGTGTATTGTAAATGTGTACGGGGTTCAGTGCTACCCCTGGTTTCGGGCGTCCGCTGGGCATCTTGGAACGTGTCCCCGCAGATGAGGGGGACTATTGTGATAAGCTGGGGCAGTTTTCCATATGTTTATTGGCTATGTACATATACTCTTTTATGAATCTTTTGCCCATTTTGCAGTTGACCTGTCTTTCTTTTTCTTATTGAGGTGTAGGACTTCTTTTTATATTCTGAATTTGTTTTTTATCATATATATTATGTATAAGTATATACACATAATATATATGACTTATATATCACATAGTACGTTATATAATGTCTAATCACTGGGTTATACACCTGAAACTAATATAATATTGTATGTCAACTCTAACTGTAAAATAAAAAATAATTTAAAGTATATATGTATATTTAATTTTTTATCCCACCCGGTGATTGCCTTTTTACTCACTTTCGATGAACAGAAGTTCTTAGTTTTAATATAGTCAAGTTAATCACATTTTTCTATTATGTTTGTTGTTTTGTATTTATCTTAAACTGGTAAGAACAGACACTCCACTTGATCTTAGCCAAAAGGCTGAGAAGCGATGTTTCGTATTTATTTTAAAAAAGCATCGCCCACTCCAATGTCATAACAATGTTTTCCTACAAAAGCTTTATTGTTTTACCTGTCACTTTGTATCTCCAGTCCATTTTGCTACAGTCTGAATGTTTGTGTCCCTCACCCCCCCCCCATTCATATATTGAAATACTGACCTCTAAGGTGATGGTAGTAGGAGATGGAGCATTTGGGGGAGACTCCTTGTCCCCTCTACCATGTGAGGACACAGCAGAAAGCAGCAGTCCCTCACCAGACACCAACACCTGTGTTATTCTTGTTATAGCAGCCTGAATAGACTAAGACACATCTGGAATTGATTCTTGTGTACCGTGTGAGGCAGAAGGGAATGTGGATATCCAGTTTGCTCCATGTGGGTGTCCAATTGATTCAGCACAGTTTATTGAAAAGACCATCCTTTTCCTTCCTGCACTGCAGTCATTTTGGTCATAAGTCATGTGATCATGGATGTGTGGGTCTATTCATTGCACAGTTATCTGTTCTTGCGCCAGTGCCTCACAGTTTTTATCACATTTTTATAACAATAGTTCCTGATATCTCACAGTGTTAGGTCTTACATATTCATTCTTCTTCAAGAGTGCCTTTGCTATTTTGGCCTTTTGCTTTTTCATATGAACTTGAAAATTGACTGTAAATTTCTGTAAAAAAAAAAAGCCCATGGCTTGGATCTTGATTGAGAATGTGAAAAAGTATGTATTAATTTGGAAAAAACTTACCTCTTTATGATATTGAGTCATCCAATCCATAATAATGTGTATACTTTCATTTATTTCATTTATTTAGGTCTTTTTTATTTTTGCTGAATAATACTGTGTAATTCTCAGTAGATCTTGCACATTTTAATTAGATTTACTTCTAGGTGTTTGTGGATGCTATTTAAAATGTTTTATTTTCCATTTGATTATTGCCAGTATATACAAATATAGTCAATTCAGGCTGCTATAGCAAAATACCATAAAGTGCAGGGCTTATAGACAACAGAAATTTGTATCTCACAATTCTGGAGTCTGGGAAGTGCAAGATCAGGGCTTGGCAGAAGTGGTATCTGGTGAGTACCCTCTTTCTCATTCATAGGCAGTGGCTCTTACAAGAGCAGTAATTCCATTCGTGAGAGCTCCACCCTCATGAACCAATCATCGCCCACATGCCCCTTTCCTAACACCATCACTTTGGGGGTGGGTTTCAGAAAGTGAGTTTTGGACAGCCAACAGTTTTAGTATGTTGACTTTCCACCCAGTGTCCTTCTGATATTCTCTTATTCATACTAAGAATTTGCCTCTAAATTCTTTAGAAATTCTGTGTGCACCATCTTATTGTTTAGAAATGACCGTTTTATTGCTTTCTTTTCATTCTGCATCCCTTCTGTTTCTTTCTCTTGCCTTTTTGCACTCACTAGACCTCCAGTTACAATGTCGGATAGGAGTGGTTACAAGGGCCGTTCTTGACTCAGTCCCAGTATTATGGGGGTGTTTTCAATATTCTACCGTTGAGAATGATGTTTGCTGCAGGTGAATTCTTTTATCACATTGAGGAAGTTCTGTTTTTAGTTGGCTAAAAGTTTTTATCGCAAATGCATGTTGAATTAACCGAGTACTATTTCTGCATTTGAGATGACCATGTGATTTTTATCTTTGAATGTGATAGACAGAGTCTATGACTTTTCAATGTCAAACCACACTTGTACACCTAGACTAAACTGCATTCAGTTTACCGTGTCACTGAATTTGATTTCCTAAGCGTTTTGTTAAGAACTTTTTAATAAGGTTCACGAGAAAGGTGAGTTTTCAATGTTTTTCTCAGAGTGCTTGAGTTTTTTAAAATCAAGTTTATGCTGCTTTTATTTTTTTAAATGTCCGGAAAGCTCTGCTTCTGTTTCTACCTTTTTGAAGAATTATACAAGACATTCCTTAAATGTTTGAAAGAATTCATTGATAAGTTATCTGGGCCTGGATTTTTCTTTGAGGAAAGATTTTTCAATAATAAGTTAAAATTTTCATATATACAGAACTATTAATATTTTCTTTCTTCTGTCAGCTTTGGTAAGTTGTGTTTTTCAAACAATGTGTGTTTTTCATCCAAATTGCAGATTGATCTGTATAACATTGTTTTTAGAATACTTTTTATTGTGCAGTCTATAGTGGTAGCCTGTCTTTTATTGTTGTTGCTAATCTGTATTCTATTTTTCTAAATCAGCCTTGTTGTAAGACTGATTTTGTTGAATCCTTTTAAAGAGAACTTTTTGGGCTTATTGATTTTCTCTATTATATGTTCAGTTTTTATTTTCTTGATTTCAGCTTTTATCTTTGTCATTTATTTCTCTGGGTTTGATTGCTGTTTGTTTTCTTTTTTTGAGGTCAATATTTAATCATTGATTTTTAGATGTTTTTCTTTTTAATTATGTGTATTTAAGGCTATGTATTTCCTTCTAAGCAACATTTTAGGTTTTTTTTCCCATAAGCTTTGAAATGTATTTTTTTAATTATTCAGTCTAAAATATGTTCTACTTTCTGGGGGTTTTTTCTTTATCCCGTGGATTATTTAGACTGTATTGTTTAATTTTTAGGCAGTTGGTTTTTTTCTATTTTTGCTATTGATCTCTAGCTTAATTCCAGGGTGGTCAGAGAAGATATTCTGAAAGATTTCAATATTTTGAAATTGTTGAGACTTTCTTTATATTGCAATATATTGATTTTAATAAATGTTCCATGAAATGAATGA